>OY754989.1:452652-503495 GCA_963576475.1 Molanna angustata | reverse complement strand
GGTACACGAACTGGGTATGTTATGTAAGTATAATAGGTAGGTAGGTAGGTATATTATGTTTAGTTATGAAAGTGACATCTCTGTTTGTCGTCAATATAATTATCAACATACCTAGTTAATATTATAGGTACACGAACTGGTATGTTATGTAAGTATAATAGGTAGGTAGGTAGGTATATTATGTTTAGTTATGAAAGTGACATCTCTGTTTGTCGTCAATATAATTATCAACATACCTAGTTAATATTATAGGTACACGAACTGGGTATGTTATGTAAGTATAATAGGTAGGTAGGTAGGTATATTATGTTTAGTTATGAAAGTGACATCTCTGTTTGTCGTCAATATAATTATCAACATACCTAGTTAATATTATAGGTACACGAACTGGGTATGTTATGTAAGTATAATAGGTAGGTAGGTAGGTATATTATGTTTAGTTATGAAAGTGACATCTCTGTTTGTCGTCAATATAATTATCAACATACCTAGTTAATATTATAGGTACACGAACTGGGTATGTTATGTAAGTATAATAGGTAGGTAGGTAGGTATATTATGTTTAGTTATGAAAGTGACATCTCTGTTTGTCGTCAATATAATTATCAACATACCTAGTTAATATTATAGGTACACGAACTGGGTATGTTATGTAAGTATAATAGGTAGGTAGGTAGGTATATTATGTTTAGTTATGAAAGTGACATCTCTGTTTGTCGTCAATATAATTATCAACATACCTAGTTAATATTATAGGTACACGAACTGGGTATGTTATGTAAGTATAATAGGTAGGTAGGTAGGTATATTATGTTTAGTTATGAAAGTGACATCTCTGTTTGTCGTCAATATAATTATCAACATACCTAGTTAATATTATAGGTACACGAACTGGGTATGTTATGTAAGTATAATAGGTAGGTAGGTAGGTATATTATGTTTAGTTATGAAAGTGACATCTCTGTTTGTCGTCAATATAATTATCAACATACCTAGTTAATATTATAGGTACACGAACTGGGTATGTTATGTAAGTATAATAGGTAGGTAGGTAGGTATATTATGTTTAGTTATGAAAGTGACATCTCTGTTTGTCGTCAATATAATTATCAACATACCTAGTTAATATTATAGGTACACGAACTGGTATGTTATGTAAGTATAATAGGTAGGTAGGTAGGTATATTATGTTTAGTTATGAAAGTGACATCTCTGTTTGTCGTCAATATAATTATCAACATACCTAGTTAATATTATAGGTACACGAACTGGGTATGTTATGTAAGTATAATAGGTAGGTAGGTAGGTATATTATGTTTAGTTATGAAAGTGTCATCTCTGTTTGTCGTCAATATAATTATCAACATACCTAGTTAATATTATAGGTACACGAACTGGGTATGTTATGTAAGTATAATAGGTAGGTAGGTAGGTATATTATGTTTAGTTATGAAAGTGTCATCTCTGTTTGTCGTCAATATAATTATCAACATACCTAGTTAATATTATAGGTACACGAACTGGGTATGTTATGTAAGTATAATAGGTAGGTAGGTAGGTATATTATGTTTAGTTATGAAAGTGTCATCTCTGTTTGTCGTCAATATAATTATCAACATACCTAGTTAATATTATAGGTACACGAACTGGGTATGTTATGTAAGTATAATAGGTAGGTAGGTAGGTATATTATGTTTAGTTATGAAAGTGTCATCTCTGTTTGTCGTCAATATAATTATCAACATACCTAGTTAATATTATAGGTACACGAACTGGTATGTTATGTAAGTATAATAGGTAGGTAGGTAGGTATATTATGTTTAGTTATGAAAGTGACATCTCTGTTTGTCGTCAATATAATTATCAACATACCTAGTTAATATTATAGGTACACGAACTGGGTATGTTATGTAAGTATAATAGGTAGGTAGGTAGGTATATTATGTTTAGTTATGAAAGTGACATCTCTGTTTGTCGTCAATATAATTATCAACATACCTAGTTAATATTATAGGTACACGAACTGGGTATGTTATGTAAGTATAATAGGTAGGTAGGTAGGTATATTATGTTTAGTTATGAAAGTGACATCTCTGTTTGTCGTCAATATAATTATCAACATACCTAGTTAATATTATAGGTACACGAACTGGGTATGTTATGTAAGTATAATAGGTAGGTAGGTAGGTATATTATGTTTAGTTATGAAAGTGACATCTCTGTTTGTCGTCAATATAATTATCAACATACCTAGTTAATATTATAGGTACACGAACTGGGTATGTTATGTAAGTATAATAGGTAGGTAGGTAGGTATATTATGTTTAGTTATGAAAGTCACATCTCTGTTTGTCGTCAATATAATTATCAACATACCTAGTTAATATTATAGGTACACGAACTGGGTATGTTATGTAAGTATAATAGGTAGGTAGGTAGGTATATTATGTTTAGTTATGAAAGTGACATCTCTGTTTGTCGTCAATATAATTATCAACATACCTAGTTAATATTATAGGTACACGAACTGGGTATGTTATGTAAGTATAATAGGTAGGTAGGTAGGTATATTATGTTTAGTTATGAAAGTGACATCTCTGTTTGTCGTCAATATAATTATCAACATACCTAGTTAATATTATAGGTACACGAACTGGGTATGTTATGTAAGTATAATAGGTAGGTAGGTAGGTATATTATGTTTAGTTATGAAAGTGACATCTCTGTTTGTCGTCAATATAATTATCAACATACCTAGTTAATATTATAGGTACACGAACTGGGTATGTTATGTAAGTATAATAGGTAGGTAGGTAGGTATATTATGTTTAGTTATGAAAGTGACATCTCTGTTTGTCGTCAATATAATTATCAACATACCTAGTTAATATTATAGGTACACGAACTGGGTATGTTATGTAAGTATAATAGGTAGGTAGGTAGGTATATTATGTTTAGTTATGAAAGTGACATCTCTGTTTGTCGTCAATATAATTATCAACATACCTAGTTAATATTATAGGTACACGAACTGGGTATGTTATGTAAGTATAATAGGTAGGTAGGTAGGTATATTATGTTTAGTTATGAAAGTGACATCTCTGTTTGTCGTCAATATAATTATCAACATACCTAGTTAATATTATAGGTACACGAACTGGGTATGTTATGTAAGTATAATAGGTAGGTAGGTAGGTATATTATGTTTAGTTATGAAAGTGACATCTCTGTTTGTCGTCAATATAATTATCAACATACCTAGTTAATATTATAGGTACACGAACTGGGTATGTTATGTAAGTATAATAGGTAGGTAGGTAGGTATATTATGTTTAGTTATGAAAGTGACATCTCTGTTTGTCGTCAATATAATTATCAACATACCTAGTTAATATTATAGGTACACGAACTGGGTATGTTATGTAAGTATAATAGGTAGGTAGGTAGGTATATTATGTTTAGTTATGAAAGTGACATCTCTGTTTGTCGTCAATATAATTATCAACATACCTAGTTAATATTATAGGTACACGAACTGGGTATGTTATGTAAGTATAATAGGTAGGTAGGTAGGTATATTATGTTTAGTTATGAAAGTGACATCTCTGTTTGTCGTCAATATAATTATCAACATACCTAGTTAATATTATAGGTACACGAACTGGGTATGTTATGTAAGTATAATAGGTAGGTAGGTAGGTATATTATGTTTAGTTATGAAAGTGACATCTCTGTTTGTCGTCAATATAATTATCAACATACCTAGTTAATATTATAGGTACACGAACTGGGTATGTTATGTAAGTATAATAGGTAGGTAGGTAGGTATATTATGTTTAGTTATGAAAGTGACATCTCTGTTTGTCGTCAATATAATTATCAACATACCTAGTTAATATTATAGGTACACGAACTGGGTATGTTATGTAAGTATAATAGGTAGGTAGGTAGGTATATTATGTTTAGTTATGAAAGTGACATCTCTGTTTGTCGTCAATATAATTATCAACATACCTAGTTAATATTATAGGTACACGAACTGGGTATGTTATGTAAGTATAATAGGTAGGTAGGTAGGTATATTATGTTTAGTTATGAAAGTGACATCTCTGTTTGTCGTCAATATAATTATCAACATACCTAGTTAATATTATAGGTACACGAACTGGGTATGTTATGTAAGTATAATAGGTAGGTAGGTAGGTATATTATGTTTAGTTATGAAAGTGACATCTCTGTTTGTCGTCAATATAATTATCAACATACCTAGTTAATATTATAGGTACACGAACTGGGTATGTTATGTAAGTATAATAGGTAGGTAGGTAGGTATATTATGTTTAGTTATGAAAGTGACATCTCTGTTTGTCGTCAATATAATTATCAACATACCTAGTTAATATTATAGGTACACGAACTGGGTATGTTATGTAAGTATAATAGGTAGGTAGGTAGGTATATTATGTTTAGTTATGAAAGTGACATCTCTGTTTGTCGTCAATATAATTATCAACATACCTAGTTAATATTATAGGTACACGAACTGGGTATGTTATGTAAGTATAATAGGTAGGTAGGTAGGTATATTATGTTTAGTTATGAAAGTGACATCTCTGTTTGTCGTCAATATAATTATCAACATACCTAGTTAATATTATAGGTACACGAACTGGGTATGTTATGTAAGTATAATAGGTAGGTAGGTAGGTATATTATGTTTAGTTATGAAAGTGACATCTCTGTTTGTCGTCAATATAATTATCAACATACCTAGTTAATATTATAGGTACACGAACTGGGTATGTTATGTAAGTATAATAGGTAGGTAGGTAGGTATATTATGTTTAGTTATGAAAGTGACATCTCTGTTTGTCGTCAATATAATTATCAACATACCTAGTTAATATTATAGGTACACGAACTGGGTATGTTATGTAAGTATAATAGGTAGGTAGGTAGGTATATTATGTTTAGTTATGAAAGTGACATCTCTGTTTGTCGTCAATATAATTATCAACATACCTAGTTAATATTATAGGTACACGAACTGGGTATGTTATGTAAGTATAATAGGTAGGTAGGTAGGTATATTATGTTTAGTTATGAAAGTGACATCTCTGTTTGTCGTCAATATAATTATCAACATACCTAGTTAATATTATAGGTACACGAACTGGGTATGTTATGTAAGTATAATAGGTAGGTAGGTAGGTATATTATGTTTAGTTATGAAAGTGACATCTCTGTTTGTCGTCAATATAATTATCAACATACCTAGTTAATATTATAGGTACACGAACTGGGTATGTTATGTAAGTATAATAGGTAGGTAGGTAGGTATATTATGTTTAGTTATGAAAGTGACATCTCTGTTTGTCGTCAATATAATTATCAACATACCTAGTTAATATTATAGGTACACGAACTGGGTATGTTATGTAAGTATAATAGGTAGGTAGGTAGGTATATTATGTTTAGTTATGAAAGTGACATCTCTGTTTGTCGTCAATATAATTATCAACATACCTAGTTAATATTATAGGTACACGAACTGGGTATGTTATGTAAGTATAATAGGTAGGTAGGTAGGTATATTATGTTTAGTTATGAAAGTGACATCTCTGTTTGTCGTCAATATAATTATCAACATACCTAGTTAATATTATAGGTACACGAACTGGGTATGTTATGTAAGTATAATAGGTAGGTAGGTAGGTATATTATGTTTAGTTATGAAAGTGACATCTCTGTTTGTCGTCAATATAATTATCAACATACCTAGTTAATATTATAGGTACACGAACTGGGTATGTTATGTAAGTATAATAGGTAGGTAGGTAGGTATATTATGTTTAGTTATGAAAGTGACATCTCTGTTTGTCGTCAATATAATTATCAACATACCTAGTTAATATTATAGGTACACGAACTGGGTATGTTATGTAAGTATAATAGGTAGGTAGGTAGGTATATTATGTTTAGTTATGAAAGTGACATCTCTGTTTGTCGTCAATATAATTATCAACATACCTAGTTAATATTATAGGTACACGAACTGGGTATGTTATGTAAGTATAATAGGTAGGTAGGTAGGTATATTATGTTTAGTTATGAAAGTGACATCTCTGTTTGTCGTCAATATAATTATCAACATACCTAGTTAATATTATAGGTACACGAACTGGGTATGTTATGTAAGTATAATAGGTAGGTAGGTAGGTATATTATGTTTAGTTATGAAAGTGACATCTCTGTTTGTCGTCAATATAATTATCAACATACCTAGTTAATATTATAGGTACACGAACTGGGTATGTTATGTAAGTATAATAGGTAGGTAGGTAGGTATATTATGTTTAGTTATGAAAGTGACATCTCTGTTTGTCGTCAATATAATTATCAACATACCTAGTTAATATTATAGGTACACGAACTGGGTATGTTATGTAAGTATAATAGGTAGGTAGGTAGGTATATTATGTTTAGTTATGAAAGTGACATCTCTGTTTGTCGTCAATATAATTATCAACATACCTAGTTAATATTATAGGTACACGAACTGGGTATGTTATGTAAGTATAATAGGTAGGTAGGTAGGTATATTATGTTTAGTTATGAAAGTGACATCTCTGTTTGTCGTCAATATAATTATCAACATACCTAGTTAATATTATAGGTACACGAACTGGGTATGTTATGTAAGTATAATAGGTAGGTAGGTAGGTATATTATGTTTAGTTATGAAAGTGACATCTCTGTTTGTCGTCAATATAATTATCAACATACCTAGTTAATATTATAGGTACACGAACTGGGTATGTTATGTAAGTATAATAGGTAGGTAGGTAGGTATATTATGTTTAGTTATGAAAGTGACATCTCTGTTTGTCGTCAATATAATTATCAACATACCTAGTTAATATTATAGGTACACGAACTGGGTATGTTATGTAAGTATAATAGGTAGGTAGGTAGGTATATTATGTTTAGTTATGAAAGTGACATCTCTGTTTGTCGTCAATATAATTATCAACATACCTAGTTAATATTATAGGTACACGAACTGGGTATGTTATGTAAGTATAATAGGTAGGTAGGTAGGTATATTATGTTTAGTTATGAAAGTGACATCTCTGTTTGTCGTCAATATAATTATCAACATACCTAGTTAATATTATAGGTACACGAACTGGGTATGTTATGTAAGTATAATAGGTAGGTAGGTAGGTATATTATGTTTAGTTATGAAAGTGACATCTCTGTTTGTCGTCAATATAATTATCAACATACCTAGTTAATATTATAGGTACACGAACTGGGTATGTTATGTAAGTATAATAGGTAGGTAGGTAGGTATATTATGTTTAGTTATGAAAGTCACATCTCTGTTTGTCGTCAATATAATTATCAACATACCTAGTTAATATTATAGGTACACGAACTGGGTATGTTATGTAAGTATAATAGGTAGGTAGGTAGGTATATTATGTTTAGTTATGAAAGTGACATCTCTGTTTGTCGTCAATATAATTATCAACATACCTAGTTAATATTATAGGTACACGAACTGGGTATGTTATGTAAGTATAATAGGTAGGTAGGTAGGTATATTATGTTTAGTTATGAAAGTGACATCTCTGTTTGTCGTCAATATAATTATCAACATACCTAGTTAATATTATAGGTACACGAACTGGGTATGTTATGTAAGTGTAATAGGTAGGTAGGTAGGTATATTATGTTTAGTTATGAAAGTCACATCTCTGTTTGTCGTCAATATAATTATCAACATACCTAGTTAATATTATAGGTACACGAACTGGGTATGTTATGTAAGTATAATAGGTAGGTAGGTAGGTATATTATGTTTAGTTATGAAAGTGACATCTCTGTTTGTCGTCAATATAATTATCAACATACCTAGTTAATATTATAGGTACACGAACTGGGTATGTTATGTAAGTATAATAGGTAGGTAGGTAGGTATATTATGTTTAGTTATGAAAGTGACATCTCTGTTTGTCGTCAATATAATTATCAACATACCTAGTTAATATTATAGGTACACGAACTGGGTATGTTATGTAAGTATAATAGGTAGGTAGGTAGGTATATTATGTTTAGTTATGAAAGTGACATCTCTGTTTGTCGTCAATATAATTATCAACATACCTAGTTAATATTATAGGTACACGAACTGGGTATGTTATGTAAGTATAATAGGTAGGTAGGTAGGTATATTATGTTTAGTTATGAAAGTGACATCTCTGTTTGTCGTCAATATAATTATCAACATACCTAGTTAATATTATAGGTACACGAACTGGGTATGTTATGTAAGTATAATAGGTAGGTAGGTAGGTATATTATGTTTAGTTATGAAAGTGACATCTCTGTTTGTCGTCAATATAATTATTTTTTATTTTTTTTATTTTTTTTATTTTTGATTAGGAAACAAAACAGGAGTACAGATAGAAAAGTACATGATAATTATAAAAGAAGTATACAACAATCTGTACACCCAATAACATTGTTTCACATAATAATAGAATGGTAAGTAGTACAAACTATCCACATGAATACAAAATAAAGAAAACAAAAGAATATGCATATTTAAAAATAACAAACAATTTCAATAAAAAAAAAAACAACGTTAGAATAAGCATATTTTGTTATAAAAAGTGGGAACAGGAAATATGGAAAGGGAGAGGACGGACAGGGAGAGCAAATCTCATATACCTACATATGTAGAAATAATGTTGAAAAATACGAAACCACTATTCACTGCCGCAAATTACACGCATTACCTCGTGGCGAAACTGATTAATAGATGAATCAAAGATATCAGCATGCATCGAAAATAATGCATTAAATCTACGACAGATGCGTGGGATCGTAGCATTCATCCGCAAATTGGTTCTACAGTGTGGAACATGTAAGATGTTTGACTGGCGAACTGACCTTCCCGGGACCCGAATATTCACAAAACTGACAAGCTCAGGCGAGTCCATAGCATCGTTCAAAATTTTATGAAGCATTAATTGGTCGAATAAGGTTCTTCTGGATTCTAGGGTATCATATTTGTGGTATTTAATTGAATCACGATAGCTATCAAAGTTAAGTCGTAATTTGTAATTTAAAAAGTTAAAAAATTTGCGTTGAATTCTCTCGATTCTAGCTATGTGGACGCCATAGAAGGGGGACCATATCTGTGTGCAGAATTCGAGTTGAGGACGTATATATGCTGAGTAGAGTGTATAAAAAGTTTTACTGTTTCTGAAAGGTTTTGATATTCTAATTATAAATCCAAGCATTTTGTTGGCTTTTGATATTACATGATTAATATGTTGGATGAAATTTAATTTAGAATCTAATATAACTCCCAAATCACGGATATGATCTACTTCCTTTATTCCCGAACTATTAAAAGTGTAAGTATAGTTGATTTTATTAATATTTCGAGTAAAAGTTATTTTGTTACACTTGGCTATGTTGAGTACAAGTTTGTTTGATTGACAGTATGCAAATAATCTGTTAAGGTCTTGTTGTAGGTTATTACAGTCAGTTGTAGATTTAATAGTCAAGTAAATTTTCATATCAACATACCTAGTTAATATTATAGGTACACGAACTGGGTATGTTATGTAAGTATAATAGGTAGGTAGGTAGGTATATTATGTTTAGTTATGAAAGTGACATCTCTGTTTGTCGTCAATATAATTATCAACATACCTAGTTAATATTATAGGTACACGAACTGGGTATGTTATGTAAGTATAATAGGTAGGTAGGTAGGTATATTATGTTTAGTTATGAAAGTGACATCTCTGTTTGTCGTCAATATAATTATCAACATACCTAGTTAATATTATAGGTACACGAACTGGGTATGTTATGTAAGTATAATAGGTAGGTAGGTAGGTATATTATGTTTAGTTATGAAAGTGACATCTCTGTTTGTCGTCAATATAATTATCAACATACCTAGTTAATATTATAGGTACACGAACTGGGTATGTTATGTTAGTATAATAGGTAGGTAGGTAGGTATATTATGTTTAGTTATGAAAGTCACATCTCTGTTTGTCGTCAATATAATTATCAACATACCTAGTTAATATTATAGGTACACGAACTGGGTATGTTATGTAAGTATAATAGGTAGGTAGGTAGGTATATTATGTTTAGTTATGAAAGTGACATCTCTGTTTGTCGTCAATATAATTATCAACATACCTAGTTAATATTATAGGTACACGAACTGGGTATGTTATGTAAGTATAATAGGTAGGTAGGTAGGTATATTATGTTTAGTTATGAAAGTGACATCTCTGTTTGTCGTCAATATAATTATCAACATACCTAGTTAATATTATAGGTACACGAACTGGGTATGTTATGTAAGTATAATAGGTAGGTAGGTAGGTATATTATGTTTAGTTATGAAAGTGACATCTCTGTTTGTCGTCAATATAATTATCAACATACCTAGTTAATATTATAGGTACACGAACTGGGTATGTTATGTAAGTATAATAGGTAGGTAGGTAGGTATATTATGTTTAGTTATGAAAGTGACATCTCTGTTTGTCGTCAATATAATTATCAACATACCTAGTTAATATTATAGGTACACGAACTGGGTATGTTATGTAAGTATAATAGGTAGGTAGGTAGGTATATTATGTTTAGTTATGAAAGTGACATATCTGTTTGTCATCAATATAATCAAGTGGTTGATTCTCATATACAGGGTGTCTCTTAAACCAACGTCAAAAGATAAATGCCCATTAACTATTAAAATTTGCTATTTTACAAGTACTACGAGAACCTGAGCACCATAGATTTATAATTGAAAATCGAACCCGATATAGATTTTTATTTTTCCAAGATAGAAGGAAGACAACTAACTTTTGCGCAGCATCACTACTCATTCCTGGGAGAAAAGTGTCTTAATGACCTTCCTCTATATATAAGAATAACAACTGACTCTAGACATTTTAAAACAGATATTTAAATCACTTGTATTTTGTTTTCTTTTGTTTGTGATAGTGTATATGTCTGAATATGTTGGTGTGTATTTGTACCTATGTATGTGTGTGTTGGTATATGTATGTATATCTTTATGTGTGTAGGTACCTATATATGTATGTATTTATACTTATATGAAATAAAAAAAATAAAATAAGGATAATATGACTATGACTAACACAACTCCTCTCTACTCAAGCCTAATAAGCTTTCAGAGAGGAGTGGTATTGTAATATATATTATTTGTAAATGAATTATTGCTTGTTATTGTGAACATACATGTTGTATAAATAAAAAAAAAATTAACTTATTTCGATATTTATATAATTATTTATTTATTTATTTTCAATTATGTACGTAAACAAGCCCAGGTAGTGATGAGCGAATGAATGACCATGACTGTACTGATGTCGCATACCATCGAGTCTTAGTATTATTTATATTATTATTATTATTCTGTATAGCATTACATTATTTGGTAACATTTGGTTGACAAGGAAGGGTTTGATTCTTACGCATATGCTGACGATCGCCTTATTCTTAAATTTTGCACTGCTGAAAGCAGAGATAGTCTTAAGGAAGATACTCTCAGATGCATTGAAAAAGTTGCCGCATGGATGTCGCTCTATAAACTTAAACTGAACCCAACAAAAACAGAATTTATGTTGGTAGCTTCATCACGGCGACAACACCTAATTGATAATGCTCCTATCAACATCAACGGATAAGCACTTGCACCATCAAAAAATGTTAAATTACTGGGCGTTCACTTGGACAATAAACTATCACTCGACCTGCATATGTCTAAAACTGTTAGCTCATGTTTCTTCCATCTGAGGCAGCTTAAAGGTATCCGCCGAAGCTTGCCCAAAAATGAGGCAAAGACACTAATTAACGCATTTGTTGTGTCTAGGTTGGATTACTGTAACGCTATATATGCTGGTCTGCCCAAGTGTCAACTTAACAGATTACATACAACTGGTGTTTAACGCAGCTGCGAGGCTTATCTATGGGGCTGACAAAAGATGGCACATAACGCCTCTCCTTAACGAGCTGCACTGGTTAAGATGCCCAGAGCGAGTAGACTACATATAAAGTGTGCTTGATGGTCTTCAAAGCTCTGCATGACTTGGCTCCGCACTACATTCAAGAACTATGTCAAAGGAATACACCACCACAAAGACGTTTAACATTGAAATCATCAGAATCACAAAGTATAAATTATTTAAGGGAATTGGATAGAGCCAATAAAGCGGCCTACTATGATCGTGGTTTTAGTGTAAACGGACCCATTAAGTGGAATAAATTGCCTTCTGACATACGTGGAGCGCAGAGTCTTGGGACCTTCAGTAAGTTACTTAAGACTTCTTTGTTTCACAGAGCCAACAACTAAGTGAGAGCGCCCTTGGAATGGTCTTGATATCATAAAACGGTGCTATATAAATTTGATTATTATTATTATACGTAGATTGATCTCGGTTATGATCCGGTAATTTCCTTCACAACGGAGCGTACTCAAGTTGTGAGGCTATGTGTTTGTGTGTCTGTGTGGTTGTGTGTAGTTTTTTAAAGTGGTACCTGTAGAAATTTTCTGACTATTGTGCATGTGTTGATAATTGTAGTTTTTTGTATGTTGGTGATTACGTATGGGGGTAACTTTAGTATGTCTATATTTTTTTGGAGAGTTTTTGGTATGATGCCTGTAGACGATAATATTATTGGGACTATTGTTACTTTTTCTTGTTTCCACTGTGATTTTATCTGTTCTGCTAAAGGTATGTATTTATCTATTTTTTCTAAATGTTTCTTTTGTAGATTTGCTGTATTTGGTATCGATATTTCTATTAGATATGTGTGTTTATGTATTTTGTCGATTAATGTAATGTCTGGTCGGTTATGTAGGTTTGTTCTGTCTGTGATTATGTCTCTATTCCAGTATAGTTTGTAGTTATCATTTTCTGTTACAGCTGGGGGTGTGTATTGATACCACTTGGGGTGTGTTTCGATAAGTTTATGTTTGTGGGCTAGTTCCAAATATATGTGTTTGCAGATGTTATCGTGTCTTATTGTATATTCCGTCGGTGCAAGAGTTGAGCAGCCACCTGTTATGTGTTCTATTGTTTCTTTTTGTAATTTGCACTTTCTGCATGTGTCGTTTGTTATTGTATTGCCTTTTATAATATGTTTCGTGTAGTTTTTTGTTTTTATTATTTTGTCCTGAATAGCTATGATAAATCCTTCTGTTTCTGCGTAGAGGTCTGAGTGTTTGAGCCAATTATTACTAAGGGCTTTATCAATATGTTGTTGTTGTAGATGACTTGGGTGTATTCCATGTAATGTTTTATTTTTCCATGTTTCAATTTTTGCGTCATGTGTTGTTATTTCTAGATTGCGTTCGTTGTCGTTAAGTGTAAGTGGTGAGTATTTGTGATCTATGTTTATGATTTCGTTATGTATTGGGCTATTTCGTTTTGTGTAAAAGTATTGCCTTAAGTTATTTATTTGTGTATGGTGTAGATTTTTTATGTCTATGAGTCCTCTTCCTCCTTCCTCTCTTGGCAGTGTGAACCTTTCTATTGCTGAATGTTCGTGGTGAATTCTATGTTTTGATGATGTTGTTCTGAGTTTAATGTTGAGATCGTCGAGTTCCGTATTGGTCCATTTAATTATTCCAAATGTATATGTTAGTACTGGTATTGCGTATGTGTTTATTGCTTTAGTCATATTTTTTCCATTTAGTTGTGTTTTGAGGAGGATATTTAGTCTTTTAAGGTATTCGTTTTTGGTGGTTTCTTTTATCTTTTTATTTTTTATGCTTGGGTTCTGGAGAATTCCCAAGTATTTATAAAATTCATCTTTGTCCATTGCGCGTATTATTTCATTCGTATCTTTCAAGGTGCTTCCCGTGTGTTCCTTGGGTTTACCTCTTACTATTGAGCATGTGTTGCATTTATCAATACCGAATTTCATTTTTATGTCATTACTAAAGCGTTCAGTTTTATAAATTAGTTGTTTTAGTTCGTCATTATTTTTGCCATACAGTTTTATGATTATTATTATTATTGGAGATTGATCTCGGTTATGATCCGGTAATTTCCTTCACAACGGAGCGTACTCAAGTTGTGAGGCTATGTGTTTGTGTGTCTGTGTGGTTGTGTGTAGTTGTTTAAAGTGGTACCTGTAGAAATTTTCTGACTATTGTGCATGTGTTGATTATTGTAGTTTTTTGTATGTTGGTGATTACGTATGGGGGTAACTTTAGTATGTCTATATTTTTTAGGAGAGTTTTTGGTATGATGCCTGTAGACGATAATATTATTGGGACTATTGTTACTTTTTCTTGTTTCCACTGTGATTTATTATTATTATTATCAAACAAAAACGGTTCTAGGGACATCCTGTGTATTATCTGTATATATGTACATACAGGTATTTGCACTTATCTCTCACAAGGGTATATATAGGTACCCATGTCTGTCTTTCTGTCTGGTTTTTATTTCATAATTTCATTTTCAAGCACTTGACTTGTTTATGTCGAACTTACCTATCACAAAATATTTTAAGTGGTCAAAATTTCAGAATATACCTATAGATAGTTATAGGACTGCAAAATTATCATACTCAGAATTTTGAATTTTTGTTTCAGTCAGGGGTTATCAACTTATGAATTTTTACTTTATTTTTCCATATACCTCAGAAACCATATAAGCCAGAACCCTGTAAACTGGTAGTATAAATATACAAAATTATTCAAAAAAATTCCAGACTTTGTCGAACATTTTTTAATAAGAAATTTTTTTTTTATGATAAATTTGTGTGTTTAACTGCCTATATTTCAAAAGTTTTTAAAAATATCGAAAAAAGTCGAAACACCTCAACTAGATAATTTAATTTTGTATAAAAAATATGAACATTGTATTAGTACATCTTAAACTTATTTTAACAATTTTTATAAAAATAGAATTTAGTGACGACATTGTTTCATACAATTAGTATGGCAGTATACACTACACAATATCTCACTCAATAGTTTGATACCTAGGTACTTAATCTACAAACAAACATTATGATGTTTTCATATTCTGGGTAGGAAAAACAGACTGACTTCCATACTATCATATCCTGACATATGTACATACACATTTAATATGGAAACAATATACCTATCTTACAATATTTATAAATTAATGTTTAACTAATAAATTAAAATAATAACTTTTTTGTTTATACCACTTTAGAGTATTTAATGTTAACCGGTTTCAGAGCTGACCCGCTTCTTCATCCGAACAAACTTATACTAAACAATAAGGGACAGTAGCAATACACACGGTTTAAACATAATTTTAAGTTAAGTATAAGTTTGTTCGGATGAGGGAGCGGGTCAGCTCAGAAAACCGGTTAACATTAAATACTCAAAAGTGGTGTAAACAAAAAATTTATTATTTTAATTTATTAGTTAAAATGAACCACAAAGTAAGAGCTGCAAAGTATTAAGATATAATGTTTAAGTGTTTATACATAGTTTGGTACGTATTCTTCAATCATACATACATATGTAGTATCGCTATCGCCAGTTGTATCTCATGTGTTACATGCAACTAGTATTGAATGAAATAGTTGAATAATACAATATCACAATTAATGTAGGTAGATATAGGTACATATACATATATGACTGTCTATAGATACAATTGAATTGCCATACAAACAGTACATAGATGTATATAATATAATGAGTGTGTGTGTGTGTGTGTGTGTGTGTGTGTGTGTGTGTGTGTGTGTGTGTGTGTGTGTGTGTGTGTGTGTGTGTGTATGTAAGTATTATGATGGAATTAGAGAAATCTTTCACTATGTATTGTATTTAATAATAATGTACCTATACTTAGTTCACATCGTTAATATCTAAATATCTTTGTTAACTTACTATTGATAAGATAATATTAACATCATTAGGTGTTTTATTATTACAGCCAATATTTATTTATATATTTATTTACTACCGAAACTCTGCAGTCTTCGTATTTAGGACTAGAGTCTATTACAATCCGCATTTACCTACCATTCCACATTCTGTTTACGGTTGGCTGAGTTGGCTCTTTGATTGGTTGAGATCTCGTAGTATTATAAGTCAAATGAGCTGTGAAAATTTATATTAAATGCGAAAAATTAAAATAATTATATAATTCAATTTATAAAGCAACTCGCTCACGCGAGTCGCTATTATTATATATAGACAAACTTAAACCTAACCTAAGGAATGCAGAAAAGAAGAGCTGGCACTAGACGCTACTTATTTAGGTACTTACCTACTGTCTTTTATTTTTATTGACAAACATTAGAATATTATAGAAGAACCAGGAACTCAAGGCACCTACAGGGCTTACGACCTGTCATCGGCTGGTTTACGTCATCACTTGATGCGCTTGCGCAACATTCACCAATTATGCCTTCTTATTGAGCTTCCCTTATCGATGTAATTTTTTTAAAGTTCTATATGTAGGTATATTTGAATAATGTGTAATAATTAACATTGAAAATAAGGAACTATACTATTGCCAATTTCTAATGATTGGATTGATAATCTGAGGGCATAATTGATGAACTTGCGCAGGCGCATAAAGTGATATTGCCCCGAGTTCCTGGTCCTCCTATAGTAGGTATTCCAGCTTCCTCTCTATTGAGATGTTGAAAAATTAACAAAATTTCATAGACTCCCGACAGGATAAAACGAGTGTGTTGTGGCCAACGCTAAACTCCTCACTAACAAATCACTACACAAAGTATTCAAATTTTGTATATAATAGTATGGTATCATAAAATGAGTTTGTTAAATTAATTTTTATTGAAATATTTTATTATAAAAACTTCATAATTCTTCAATGCCATTTTATGAAAGTGATGTAGGTACCTTTTTACCAATTTGAAAATAAAAATATCATATTTCGAGTTTCCTGAGCTTGGGGTCACTTTGAAATATTTGACAGTTAAAATAAATGAGAAGCACTATTCAGATAACTTTCAAAATCTAATGGGGTCTAACTAAGAATTAGATAATATACAAATTTGTAAAATTTGAAAAGAATCAAATGAGTACTTTAGTCTATAATCGATAAAGTAATAAACACGCTGTACACAGATACATTGTGATGAAACTTTCAGAATACAATCTCAGCATGTTACTAGTTGATAATCTGCAATAAAAAAAATAGCCTTAATAATTGCGAAATCATAACACCCCACTATATTATCCCCTTAGGTCAGTGAGGAGTAAAAATCTATACATTCGCATCATAAACATATATGCTGCGAAGCCTCTAAGTTGGTGTTTTGTGACTTCAAATTTGTAAAAACCGTGAAAAATATAGACCCCGCATACAAATTTCGCGTATCTTGGCGAAATATGTCAATATGTTCTTACTATGTCGATATGTTAAGATAACAAAGTTTTCATGAACAAATCGACAGTTGTAAGACAAGTTCCAATATATTGTTGATTTGTATATTTTCTATGAGGAAATAAATTGTTTGTTGTTTGAGGAATTCATCATATCGAGGTCATCTTTATTTCAATTCATGAAACAAACCAAACATTGCTGAAGGTCGTACACATGTATAATAAATATGATTTATGTAACTATACATACTATCGCTATCGACAGTTGGATCTCATGTGTTACATGCAACTAGTTATAGATAATTTATATACATAGCTCCGTTTTATGATTCAGGATCTGGGCCGGATATATATACATGTTTTTGCGCCCGTAGCAATTTATTTGAAACAGCCCCCCCCCCACATTTATTTTATTTTATTTTCACCAGACAAAAGAGAGAGAAAGCAACAATAATATATGAATGATTGAAAGATATAGGTAAAAGGTTTGTTCCAAAATCATCCTAAACCATAGATAGATTTTTTTTTCGAAATCTACGTAAACAGTGTCGGCGACTGACACCAAGAAAATAGTTGATATCAGGTTCCGCATATTGTAAACGACTTATGTAAGTTCCATCAACAAGCAAAAAGAGTTCTTAGTTTAATATATCATTAAAGTCACTATAGTATGTAGTATCTGGAAATTCCTTCAAATTTTCTGTTACCATCTCGTATGGAGTTTACCGTGAGCCGCTCGGGCTGTTTTAGTTGTAGGGGCGCTGCCTTCATTATGTAAATAATTTAACACTAAATCAAGTAAATTATTACAATGATTATTTTTGTGTGAGGGTGTGTAGGTATATGGTGCATGTTTACCACAATGTTTACGACTAACATGTTAGTAATAGGCGGGCAAGATATTAGCACTATGCGTGATTTTTTACATATACACCATCACGCCGAGCCTCTTTCCGAGTACGCAAAGAGAACCGAGCGCCATTCCTGCGGATTTTTGATTTATGTGATCAAAACATTTTAGGATTTAAAGCGCCCTTTTTACCGCCCTGACTTCTTGTTCCTGATTGTTCTATGATTTATCCGGCCCTGTTCAGGATCATCCCAAAGGCGCTTTCATTCTGTCTTGTGTTGCTCTACGAAACAACGCTGTTTTCAGTCAGTCCTACAAAGCCTCACCCTGCCCTTTATGTAAATGTTTATATTGAGAGGCCAATTGATCAAAAACTACAAGTGAATTCACATTTGTTTGTATAAGAGATTGATAGCAATTTTATTAAGGATCATTTTATTCCTACACACTTTTTATGTATCGTGTACGGTTTTCTTTGAAAATGAAAAAACAAACCCGCTCGATACGGGGCCCTTGGGGGAGGTCGGTTCAATATATTTAACTGGTCGAGTTAACGAACATAATATTCCGATCGAACTCTGTATTATTTTTCAATTTCCCCATACATTGCATCTACATAAAATGGCTCAACTAAGTATGTAATAATATAATGTTTATACATATTTTGTACCTATGTATGTATGTTGATATGATGGTATGCACAATGCACAGCACACTTGTGCTAATTTAACATGTAAGTATCTAGGTACCTACATATTGATATTGATAGCAAATATTTCTCTCGTATTATTACGCATTTAGGTATATTATATACCAACATACATATACTAGCCGTGTGAAATACATATTAATCGATAAAACTACTGATCTTGACAAGAAGAGTACGGCAGTGGTTCTGAATAATATATAGCGAGACAGGTAATAATAATAATAAGTCATTTGTATAGCGCCGTTTAATGATTCGAGATCATACCAAGGGCGCTGATAGTTTAATGTTGTGTTGCTCTCTGAAGCAAAGCTCTTTTTAGTCCTTTAGTGAAAGTGCTCTTGCTTTGAGCACTGCGGACATCTAGAGGCAGTGAATTCCACTTAATATGACCACTCACACTAAAGCATCGGTCATAGTAAGCCGCTTTGTTGACTCTGTCCAACTCCTTTAAGGAATTGTTACTATCTGTGATACAGACGACCTGAGTGTGAGATGCCTCCCAGAGAGATCTCTTCTCCGACACAGCTCTTGTATATATTTTGGTGTCAGGTTGTTCAAAGCATTATATACTGTCAAACAAATTTTGTAATCAATTCGCTCTGGACACTTCAACCAGTGTAATTCATTTAGTAGTGGAGTTATGTGACATCGTTTTTCTGCACCGAAAATAAGTCTTGCCGCTGTGTTAAATACCATCTGTAGTCTATCGAGCTGATGTAGTCTATCGAGCTTAAGCTTGTTTCTAGACATCCACGTGGCGACTTTTTCGATACACTCAACAGTTTCTACTTCCAGATGATTTTTGCATATGGGATTACAAAATTTGAAGAACAAGCGGTCATCGGCATAAGCAAATGAATTAAATCCTTCGTTTTGAATCAAGTCGTCAAGTCTTTTTATATACAGAATGAATAAAATAGGTCCGAGAACCGATCCTTGTGGCACTCCAAATTTTACAATTTCCGATAAGGACGTATTGTTATTAACCATCACAGACTGGTGTCTTTCTGAAATATATGAGGTCATCAAATATATGAAGTACTCTTCCTAGTTACATAGAACAAGGCTAGTAAACTTTGTAGTTATATAGATAGAGCGAGACGGGTACATATTCTACATACACTTTCTAGTTGGATAGAACGAGACAGATAAGTGTCTAGTTAGACAGAACGAGACAGGTACACTTTCTTGGTAGACAGAACGACACAAATACATTTTCTAGATAGTGTATACAATAAGGATACACTTTCTAGTTAGATAAAACAAAACAGGTACAGTTTCTAGGAACATTGAACGAGATAAGTACATTTCTAGTAAAATAGAACGATACAAGTACATTTTATAGTAACATAGAAAGAGACAGATACATTTTCTAGTAACATAGAACGAGACAGATAAATTTTCTAGTTACATAGAACGATTCAAGTACATTTTCTAGTTACATAGAACGATACAAGTACATTTTCTAGGTAGATAAAACGAGACAAGTATATTTTCTAGTCAGATAAAACAAAACATGTACATTTGCTAGTTAGATAAAACAAGACAAGAAACCTTTCTAGATAGATAAAACGAGACAAGTATATAATTTTTAATTCTGTTTATTAACGATACAGGTATTAGTATTAATTGCCGTGAGTACCTACCTATTGTAATTGTGTTATTACATAATATTTTATAACGCGATCTACCTAGTAACTATTTCAGTGATAAATTAGTAAATTTATAACTAAGTATAAATACCTACCTATAAATAATAACAATTACAATTTTCTAAGCGGAGACATAATATTTTAACTTACTTTATATTATTAACTACATCGACACTTTATATTATTCATTTTAAATAACTTTCGGTACTTCACATTATTAATTAACTTCTATCTCAATACATTTCTCTGCATAAGTTTTATTCACGAGTTATTCACGTACATATCTCTGCATTATTTAAATTTCTTTCTCACGCATTTACTTACATTTCTCTGCATTATTCAAGCTTCTATTCAATTATTTACGTACATTTCTATGCATAAGTTTAACGAGTTTTTCACGCATTTGCGTACATATCTCTGCATTATTTAAATTTCTTTCTCACGCATTTACTTACATTTCTCTGCATTATTCAAGCTTCTATTCAATTATTTACGTACATTTCTATGCATAAGTTTAACGAGTTTTTCACGCATTTGCGTACATATCTCTGCATTATTTAAATTTCTTTCTCACGCATTATGTACATTTTCCTGCATAATTTAAACGTCATTTACGTGCATTTCTTTGCATAGTTTTAATGTGTTCTTCACGCATTTTTTCACATTTTTCTGCATTATTTAAACGTCATTTACGTGCATTTCTCTGCATAATTTTAATGTGTTTTTCACGCATATGTGTACATTTTTTTGCATTATTTAAACATCATTTACGTGCATTTCTGTGCATAGTTTTAATGTGTTTTTCACGCATATTTGCACATTTTTCTGCATTATTTAAACGTCATTTACGTGCATTTCTCTGCATAATTTTAATGTGTTTTTCACGCATTTCTGTACATATCTCTGCATTATTTAAACGTCATTTACGTACATTTCTCTGCATAATTTTAACGTGTTTTTCACGCATTTGTGTACATTTTCCTGCATTATTTTACGTACATTTCTCTTCATGATTTTAACGTGTTTTTCACGCATTTGCGTACATATCTCTGCATTATTTAAATTTCTTTCTCACGCATTATGTACATTTTCCTCCATAATTTGAACGTCATTTACGTGCATTTCTTTGCATAGTTTAAATGTGTTCTTCACGCATTTTTGCACATTTTTCTGCATTATTTAAACGTCATTTACGTGCATTTCTCTGCATAATTTTAATGTGTTTTTCACGCATATGTGTGCATATCTCTGCATTATTTAAACGTCATTTACGTACATGTCTCTGCATAAGTTTAACGTGTTTTTCACGCATTTGTGTACAATTTTTTGCATTATTTAAACATCATTTACGTGCATTTCTGTGCATAGTTTTAATGTGTTTTTCACGCATATTTGCACATTTTTCTGCATTATTTAAACGTCATTTACGTGCATTTCTCTGCATAATTTTAATGTGTTTTTCACGCATTTCTGTACATATCTCTGCATTATTTAAACGTCATTTACGTACATTTCTCTGCATAATTTTAACGTGTTTTTCACGCATTTGTGTACATTTTCCTGCATTATTTTACGTACATTTCTCTTCATGATTTTAACGTGTTTTTCACGCATTTGCGTACATATCTCTGCATTATTTAAATTTCTTTCTCACGCATTATGTACATTTTCCTCCATAATTTGAACGTCATTTACGTGCATTTCTTTGCATAGTTTTAATGTGTTCTTCACGCATTTTTGCACATTTTTCTGCATTATTTAAACGTCATTTACGTGCATTTCTCTGCATAATTTTAACGTGTTTTTCACGCATTTGTGTACATTTTCCTGCATTATTTTACGTACATTTCTCTTCATGATTTTAACGTGTTTTTCACGCATTTGCGTACATATCTCTGCATTATTTAAATTTCTTTCTCACGCATTTACGTACATTTTTCTGCAATATATAAACTTTTTTTCACGCATTTACTTACATTTCTCTGTATTATTTAAACGTCTATCTCAATCACTTGCGTACATTTCTCTGCATAAGTTTAACGAGTTTTACACGCATTTGCGTACATATCTCTGCATTATTTAAATTTCTTTCTCACGCATTTACGTACATTTTTCTGCAATATATAAACTTTTTTTCACGCATTTACTTACATTTCTCTGTATTATTTAAACGTCTATCTCAATCACTTGCGTACATTTCTCTGCATAAGTTTAACGAGTTTTTCACGCATTTGCGTACATATCTCTGCATTATTTAAATTTCTTTCTCATGCATTATGTACATTTTCCTGCATAATTTAAACGTCATTTACGTGCATTTATTTGCACAGTTTTAATGTGTTTTTCACGCATTTGTGTACATTTTTCTGCATTATTTCAACATCATTTACGTGCATTTCTCTGCATTATTTTAATGTGTTTTCCACGCATATGTGTACATATCTCTGCATTATTTAAACGTCATTTACTTACATTTCTCTGCATAATTTTAATGTGTTTTCCACGCATTTGTGTACATATCTCTGCATTATTTAAACGTCATTTACTTACATTTCTCTGCATAATTTTAATGTGTTTTTCACGCATTTGTGTACATTTTCCTGCATTATTTAAACGTCATTTACCTGCATTTCTGTGCATTATTTTAAAGTGTTTTCACCCGATATTACGTCTTTGAACTTTGTGAGATGTTATTACCCGGTTCTTACAGTGCACCTGATATCTATGATATATGTCATATTAGATATTTCCTTCCGGCAACAATCCCCTTCCAATAATAGATACGTACCTACAGACATAATAATATGTGTTGGATGTCACGGTCTATTTTAGTTAATACCTACCTATTACATATTGTAAAGAGATCTCGTACTTTAGTGATGGTCAAATATATGTACCTACATACTTTTGCTGCTACACACAATACACAACATCTTCCACCGATCAAGCAGACCTACATACTTTTGCTGCTACACACAATACACAACATCTTCCACCAATCAAGCAGACCTACATACTTTTGCTGCTACACACAATACACAACATCTTCCACCAATCAAGCAGACCTACATACTTTTGCTGCTACACACAATACACAACATCTTCCACCAATCAAGCAGACCTACATACTTTTGCTGCTACACACAATACACAACATCTTCCACCAATCAAGCAGACCTACATACTTTTGCTGCTACACACAATACACAACATCTTCCACCAATCAAGCAGACCTACATACTTTTGCTGCTACACACAATACACAACATCTTCCACCAATCAAGCAGACCTACATACTTTTGCTGCTACACACAATACACAACATCTTCCACCAATCAAGCAGACCTACATACTTTTGCTGCTACACACAATACACAACATCTTCCACCAATCAAGCAGACCTACATACTTTTGCTGCTACACACAATACACAACATCTTCCACCAATCAAGCAGACCTACATACTTTTGCTGCTACACACAATACACAACATCTTCCACCAATCAAGCAGACCTACATACTTTTGCTGCTACACACAATACACAACATCTTCCACCAATCAAGCAGACCTACATACTTTTGCTGCTACACACAATACACAACATCTTCCACCAATCAAGCAGACCTACATACTTTTGCTGCTACACACAATACACAACATCTTCCACCAATCAAGCAGACCTACATACTTTTGCTGCTACACACAATACACAACATCTTCCACCAATCAAGCAGACCTACATACTTTTGCTGCTACACACAATACACAACATCTTCCACCAATCAAGCAGACCTACATACTTTTGCTGCTACACACAATACACAACATCTTCCACCAATCAAGCAGACCTACATACTTTTGCTGCTACACACAATACACAACATCTTCCACCAATCAAGCAGACCTACATACTTTTGCTGCTACACACAATACACAACATCTTCCACCAATCAAGCAGACCTACATACTTTTGCTGCTACACACAATACACAACATCTTCCACCAATCAAGCAGACCTACATACTTTTGCTGCTACACACAATACACAACATCTTCCACCAATCAAGCAGACCTACATACTTTTGCTGCTACACACAATACACAACATCTTCCACCAATCAAGCAGACCTACATACTTTTGCTGCTACACACAATACACAACATCTTCCACCAATCAAGCAGACCTACATACTTTTGCTGCTACACACAATACACAACATCTTCCACCAATCAAGCAGACCTACATACTTTTGCTGCTACACACAATACACAACATCTTCCACCAATCAAGCAGACCTACATACTTTTGCTGCTACACACAATACACAACATCTTCCACCAATCAAGCAGACCTACATACTTTTGCTGCTACACACAATACACAACATCTTCCACCAATCAAGCAGACCTACATACTTTTGCTGCTACACACAATACACAACATCTTCCACCAATCAAGCAGACCTACATACTTTTGCTGCTACACACAATACACAACATCTTCCACCAATCAAGCAGACCTACATACTTTTGCTGCTACACACAATACACAACATCTTCCACCAATCAAGCAGACCTACATACTTTTGCTGCTACACACAATACACAACATCTTCCACCAATCAAGCAGACCTACATACTTTTGCTGCTACACACAATACACAACATCTTCCACCAATCAAGCAGACCTACATACTTTTGCTGCTACACACAATACACAACATCTTCCACCAATCAAGCAGACCTACATACTTTTGCTGCTACACACAATACACAACATCTTCCACCAATCAAGCAGACCTACATACTTTTGCTGCTACACACAATACACAACATCTTCCACCAATCAAGCAGACCTACATACTTTTGCTGCTACACACAATACACAACATCTTCCACCAATCAAGCAGACCTACATACTTTTGCTGCTACACACAATACACAACATCTTCCACCAATCAAGCAGACCTACATACTTTTGCTGCTACACACAATACACAACATCTTCCACCAATCAAGCAGACCTACATACTTTTGCTGCTACACACAATACACAACATCTTCCACCAATCAAGCAGACCTACATACTTTTGCTGCTACACACAATACACAACATCTTCCACCAATCAAGCAGACCTACATACTTTTGCTGCTACACACAATACACAACATCTTCCACCAATCAAGCAGACCTACATACTTTTGCTGCTACACACAATACACAACATCTTCCACCAATCAAGCAGACCTACATACTTTTGCTGCTACACACAATACACAACATCTTCCACCAATCAAGCAGACCTACATACTTTTGCTGCTACACACAATACACAACATCTTCCACCAATCAAGCAGACCTACATACTTTTGCTGCTACACACAATACACAACATCTTCCACCAATCAAGCAGACCTACATACTTTTGCTGCTACACACAATACACAACATCTTCCACCAATCAAGCAGACCTACATACTTTTGCTGCTACACACAATACACAACATCTTCCACCAATCAAGCAGACCTACATACTTTTGCTGCTACACACAATACACAACATCTTCCACCAATCAAGCAGACCTACATACTTTTGCTGCTACACACAATACACAACATCTTCCACCAATCAAGCAGACCTACATACTTTTGCTGCTACACACAATACACAACATCTTCCACCAATCAAGCAGACCTACATACTTTTGCTGCTACACACAATACACAACATCTTCCACCAATCAAGCAGACCTACATACTTTTGCTGCTACACACAATACACAACATCTTCCACCAATCAAGCAGACCTACATACTTTAGAAGTACATTATGTACCTACATTACATTAATATCTGAAACATTATCTCATTACAATCATTATCACATGTTCGTTACATTCCACACTCACTCCCTCGTCATAGTTCTCCAGCACCATTTATCCGATATTAGGTCCTCTAATTGTTGGTCATGGGCAAGATTGAGAGAATATACTGGAATGAGGAGTGTGGGGGAGTTGTTCCTGATGGCTCATGACCGCAAACGTCGGGGAAGTCTGACACGGCACATTCAGAAGATCCACGAGCAAGACTTGTTGGTTGCCCATCACTAGATTGATGTTTGTTTGTAATTATGGCATAAGTATTATCAATCGCTCTCTAATATATGCACACATCATTAACATAACCACAACACATTTATTATCATATCAGATTACTCAAATTACCTAGGGCCGGTATTACAGTCTCAGTTTAAGAGCTAAACTCAAGTTTTACAAAAATATTGCGTATTACAGTGTCCGTTTAGGCCTAATCTTCCCTCAAATACAAGGCACTAAAACGACAAATATTTAACTCAACGTTTCTGGCGGATTAAGTACTTAACGGTGAGTCAACTGTCATTTGCTAGGCAACGCGTGTAGTTTCAGTGTTCTATCACTAGAGGCGTTAGTTGTATCGATTAGTTGTTTGACAGATAATAACCACAGAAAAAGTAAAATATGTCTATTATTGAAGATTTAGTAACTGACATGTCATATTGCACTCTAATACAGAAATGGATTCAATCTCCCCATAACATTAATCTTTAGTGAATAATGAATTCAATGAATTGAGGGCCAACTGTAATATCGGGCCGTAGACCCGGTATTTGAGTTGGCCCTCGAGATTTTAACTAAAGTTTAACAAAATTATTGATAGTTAATCTTCCCTTAAATACGTCACTAAACGACAAATATTTCTCATTATTTCTGGCGGATCGCGTGTCTTAATCTTGAGTTAAGTATTGTTTCTAGTCTTTTATCGCTAGGTAGCGCACTAATCGCCGCACACTTTAATGTTTTATTTCATTTTACTACAAATAACTATGCGTAATAATAATTATAATCATGATTTATTTTTGTTGGTTATAAAAGACTTAATAAAGAAGTGGTTCGTGTATTTTTTTTAACATGTCCACGTAGGGGACGCCAGCTATTAGGATTTGGGTCCATTTTACTCTTCCGAAGAAGTGCACTACGTAGCGTTGGGAGGGGTTTGCAATCTAGAAAATAGTTTATTAATTCGGATTTTAAAAAGACGGCCGGGTTGTACGAAGGTGGAAACACAGAATTGGGAAGATCGTTCCACAGTCGGGCTGCTGTATTAATAAAGGAGTTCGAGAAGCGATTTGTTCGTATATTTATTTATTTAATATACAGAGACACCAACAGAACACTGAACAACACAAACAAAAAAAAACATGAAACAAAAAATAGAATCTCCAGTGCTCCAATAACAGGTATCTCCCGCATGGCTATTGTGCATAGTTAGGTAGGTACAATCAACGTCTCCTGACCATTCATATTATAAAAAAGACATTACTTTGCACAGTCAAAAGAAAAGTTTAAAATACACATATAAATATATGTAGGAAAACAGAAAGATATGTTGAAGGTCCACTGTGAATGGGTGCTGCGATTGAGTAAAGCTAGTGACTCTGTTGCGAGTGGGTGGAGGAGGGACCAAAGATGCAAGTTCTTCTGAGCAATTCCCGTGGTAGTATCTATAGAATAAACTTAAAATACCGACTCTGCGTCTGTGTTCTAGTGATTGCAATCCATCAGTCAGTGATGGATCATCAATCAGACGTATAGCACGCCTTTGGACAGCGTCGAGGGTATTCAGTAGGTATTGGGGGGCACCACTCCAGGGGTGACTGCCATATTCAATAATTGGACGTATTTGCGTTTTGTAGAGTATACAGATCTGGGTCTTAGTAAAATATCTACGCGCCCTATATAGTACGCTTAATTTTTTGGAGGCGAATTTCACCTTAGCTTCGATGGAGCCCCTGTAGTGTAATTGGTTCGTTATATATACTCCAAGCAGGTCGATAGAGCTGCTGTTAGGTATGGTGCTTCCGTTGACTTCCGTCACTTGCAATTCATTGGGGTTTCTCTTCGCAGAAATTAGACAGGCTTGGGTTTTTGAGACGTTAAATGAAACAAGATTTTTTTCGCCCCAGGTGAGTGGAGGTAGGTATTTATTTTTAGATGAAGGTCTTTCCGAGCTTCTGATATTTCACTCTGTTTAGGAGGTTTATAAAAAGAGAAATTGTCATGGACTGTGCTGTCATCAGCGTAACAATGGATGGGGGCGCGTAAGAGCAAGTCAATAATATGTAGGAGGAATAGGGTTGGAGATAGAATGGACCCTTGAGGGACTCCCGCATTGATGGAATGGGGAGAAGAAGAGCAACCGTCCACTGCAGTTATGACTTCACGATCTTTTAGAAAATTCGCAATCCAAGTACACAGAGACTGGGGTAGTCCATAAGAAGGGAGTTTCATTAAGAGATCTCGGTGCCAAACCCGATCGATAGCTTTAGAGATGTCAAAGGCGACAGTTTGAGCTTCTCCAAAGCGTTCCATAGCTCGACCCCAAACGGATGTCACATACGCGAGTAGCTCGCCACAAGATCGATTTCCACGAAATCCATAATGGCGGTCGCTTGAAATTTTGCTTGCTTCGAGGTATGTGATCAACTTGGTGTTTAGTACCCTTTCCATTATTTTGGAGAGTACAGAAGTAATAGCGATGGGTCGGTAGTTAGATGGGTTGGAGCGATCACCTTTTTTAGGAATTGGGTGGATGACCGCTTTTTTCCAGTCACATGGGACAGTCCCGAGAGATTGAAGAGTTTAGTGAGAACTGGGGCTAGTTCGGCGGAGCATTTTTTTAACACAAGAACGGGAATTCCATCTGGTCCATTAGCTTTGTTAACATCCAACCCTCGGATGGCGAGTAAAACCTCAGGGTAGTTAATTCTTACTTCTTTCATTTCAAAACCACAATGTGGAACTTGTTGAGTAATTTTTCCTCCGTCCCAATATCAACTTTCACATTAATTAATGAAAGCTTCCACGGTAGATGATAGTAACTACCTACGATAAAATATTGTGCGCTGTCTGGCGTTTTATACCATCAGGGGGGTAGTTGAATGAGTACATTCCGGGACATTGTCATGGTGGATCTCGAATATTCTTACCTAGATAAGTACCTCTTGAAATTTGTATTGTTGTCGATCTTTTGGTAGGTTATTGACCTCGTCCTAGTACAAATTGCACAACAGCAAAATGTTGTTGCGACGGATGTACATATTCTTACCTAGATAAGTACCTCTTGAAATTTGTATTGTTGTCGATCTTTTGGTAGGTTATTGACCTCGTCCTAGTACAAATTGCACAACAGCAAAATGTTGTTGCGACGGATGTACATTGTACATATTCGTCGCAACTTAGACCGATATCTCTTTACTAGGTGTTAGGTAAGGCGCGCATGGAAGCTTAAATTAATCGGCCGATCGGTTCTAACGCGCATGGAAGCTTATAGAATCGTACGATTGGAAATAACACGGCGGTTAACATTCATATATTTAAAATACAATATGTATTATTATATTCATAAGTTTTAATACCTATATGATTAGAAATATGGATTTTTTTTTGAAGTAGCATGTGTTTGTGCTCTTCTCCTCAAAATGCGTAAAAAGAAACGTCAAAAAATCATTGGGTTCATCCGCTAATAAGTGCTTTATTACCGAAAGGACAATTTGTCCGGTCCTACGAAGATTTAAGATCACACCTTGAGGAGTTTTTTATGTTCACCAACCAGTTATTAAAATTTAGCTATCTCCAACCACAATTTTTGCTTAATTTGGCGGTCACTATATTTTTTTTATTTTTTTATCATACATAGAAGGACGTGCTTCAATTAATGTAATTAATTGTTCGGAATCAATATTTATTTCATACATATTTTCTGACATTTCGTTTGACAAGGCTCGGACGATTAAATTATCGGTGAGCATGCGCCATGCGCGCCCTCTCATACAACGGGATTGGTTACAAACAATCTTTGTGTCTCGTCACAGATTTTTAAATCGGCCGATTTTGTTAGCTTTCATGCGCGCTCTTACATGTAATTCGTATGTTGTAGCTCACCGATTATTAATCGGCCGATGAAATTAGCTTCCATGCGCGCCTACCTTTATACTAAACGTTTGTATGTTTCAGGTAATATATTGAGATGTTGCTACGGCAGCAGGAGTCCTTGGTACCCTGGACTTCCAGGTGCCAGGGAGGCATACTTCAATGGGACGTCATACATCAACATGGGATACACGATATCACTTCACGACAACACGGGAATCAGCTTCAGATCATGTGTTGGTTAGTATTACCTACCTACATTTCATCAGCAAAAGTCTCAATCCTATGGATTGGTTTGCAGAAGAAGTCTACATCTCGCTTTCCAATTCTCTATCTATCCTGTGCAGCCCTTTTCAGCTCAACATATGTGGCGCAGTTCATGTCCTCGCACACCTGGGCCAAATATTATAAATACCTACATTTATTTACATCAAAACTGTTTATAATTGGTACATATGAGGTTACTTACTTATAGTTTTTATTGGGCTAAATCGGCTGGTATGAATTACAATACCTACTTTTAACTTTTTAAATAATTACTTTTAAATAAATCGACTATTTCTTTATCGTACTATGACGGCGACGCGGAGAGCTTCGTTTTGTTAACGTCTATATCAGCGAGGCAGACAGGCACGAATGAAGGGTAGCTGAGTGGGAGGTCGGTCGACGGACACAACTCGCTCGTCGTATGCGCGCGCAGATCAAACGGGATCTTCTGTGTTGCCACAATACCAACCCTCAAATATATGCCAAACATTCAAACTCCTTTCGTCTCATTCGCACACATTTCAATTGATATTATCTCAACTTCGTATCTATTGAAATGAAAAAATAATTATCAATAATATTCCTTGTTTAGTTTGTCTTTTTGAAAATTGTTGTGATATTTGCAGGTGGGGAGCTGTTCTCCCAGAGATACAAGGGTTACTCCGTCCAGCTGTCTGCCCTGTCTGAGCATGTGGCCCTGACTGTGAAGTTGCCGGGGAGGCCGCGGGTGGAGGCTAGACTGCCTCTGCGGCCGCTGGACAACAGGTGGCACTACGTGGGGCTCGTCTACAGACCCCCAGACCTGACTCTCAGCGATGAGATCGGACACAGCATTGTCAGTACATTCATACATTCATATATACCCATACTTGTGAGATATGTGAAAGTGTGAGTGTGAGTGTGATGCCGAGCTATCTCGGCGAAAATTTTCAGTCATTGTAATAAAATTTTTATAGAAATATAGCTGACTGTGAGGTGAGTGGTTTTTGGTAGTGGTATTTTGGTAATATTTTGTCTGAATTCATATGCAGTTATGAATCCAGTTCTTTGTCCTCACTAAAATTTGTGTGACCATAGCCTGTATATCTTTGGCTGCATAGGCCATTACAAACTAATCTGTATAGTCCGAGCCTCGCCTCTGTCTCAATCACTATTTGAAGGGGTAGGAGGCCAAGAAGGACCTCCAAAGCAACTGTTGGTGCTGTTGGTGCTATTGCACCTGTAATTCCATACATGTAAGTCTCTGAAACCTACTTAGCTGGTTCTTGCAGGATATAAGTTTGGTTCTTGGCCACCATACCAGTGCAGCATATGTGATGATTGGTTTAATTATGGTGGTATAGACCCAGTACAGGAATTTGGTTTTGAGTCACTATAAATTACCAAAGGTCCCTTGTCAATTATAACTCCAAGGTATTTAACCTGGTCAGTTGGCGTGATATGCTTTCCAAAAAGAGTTGGTATAATGAACTCTTCTAGTTTCCTCTTTTTGGTGAATGGTACTAGGACTGCTTTATTGGGGTTAATTTTCAGTCCGACCTCTCTGCACCATTCTTCTACTGTCTGGAATGTTGTCTTTGTCACTTACGAGACTGTCATTGGAAATTTTCCACTCACAATGATGGCAATATCATCTGCATAGCCTATGGCTTTAATCCATTTGTCTTCGAGCTTAACAAGAAGTTCATCCACCACCAGGGTCCAAAGTAGGGGTGATAAAACCCCCCCCCCCCCTGAGGACAACCCCTGTTAGTGGATGCCCTAATCGTTTTCACCGGTTTCACCGAAAAGGGTTGCTGATACTATTCTATCTTTAAGCATTGTGCTGATCCATCTATTTATAGTGTTTTCAATACAATGCCTCTTGGTGATCTTGGTGAGGCGGCCTTGGTGATCACTTCATGTGAGGTTTGGTCAAATGCTCCCTCTATGTCAATGAATGTCCCAAGTGTTAGCTCCTTATAGTATAAAGATTTTTCAATGCTCAGTACTATTTCATGTAGTTATCGTTCTATTACACGCTCTTCTTAGTGATCTCATTTCCACAGCATTTATTCTACTTTAATGTGTCTTTTGCCAGGTCCATGTTTCACTAGCATACATCAAAGTAGGCACTATAATTGCATCATGTACGTATTATTGTCTTTTTATGGATTTTCCCTTATCATTCTATATATTATGTAACATGGTGACAACACATTGTAATGTAATGTAATTGTGAAGGTGGTGGCCAACAACACATACAACTGGGAGGTCCTCAACAGTCCTGAGCTGGAGAACGAGAACGCCGTCCTTCAGGTGGGGAATATGTTCAGTGGGTGTCTGCTGGAGGGGCCGGGACTGCTGCTGAGCCCGGATCTCATGAAGCAGAGACACCACGTCACATTGGGGTCTTGCCCTCTTACAACCAACAAGTGTAAATATTACATTCATTACTAGTTGCAAAGTATACCTACCTATTGGAAGTACAATGCACTATCTGGCTGCATTATTTACTGGTGATAATAAACCTTTGACAAGAGTACTATATTATTTACTGGTGATAACAATCCTCTGACAAGCAGTACTGTATTATTTACTGATGATAATAAAACTTTGACAAGAGTACTATATTATTTACTGGTGATAACAATCCTCTGACAAGCAGTACTGTATTATTTACTGATGATAATAAACCATTGACAACAGTACTATATTATTTACTGGTGATAACAATCCTCTGACAAGCAGTACTGTATTATTATTTACTGATGATAATAAACCTTTGACAACAGTACTATATTATTTACTGGTGATAACAATCCTCTGACAAGCAGTACTGTATTATTATTTACTGATGATAATAAACCTTTGACAACAGTACTATATTATTTACTGGTGATAACAATCCTCTGACAAGCAGTACTGTATTATTATTTACTGATGATAATAAACCTTTGACAACAGTACTATATTATTTACTGGTGATAACAATCCTCTGACAAGCAGTACTGTATTATTATTTACTGATGATAATAAACCTTTGACAACAGTACTATATTATTTACTGGTGATAACAATCCTCTGACAAGCAGTACTGTATTATTATTTACTGATGATAATAAACCTTTGACAAGAGTACTATATTATTTACTAGTGATAACAATCCTCTGACAAGCAGTACTGTATTATTTACTGATGATAATAAACCTCTGACAAGCAGTGACCTGACTGACTTGATGTACTGAATTATGGCCAATAAATAATAACATAAATACATATGTGACGCTATATGAATATTTTCAGGTGTTGAGAGAAAGGACGTATTGACAACACCTCCTGTGGACCACTGTTCTCCCGATGTATGCTCTGGACACGGAGTCTGCGTCTCTAAACTAGACAAGTAAGTTAATCACTGTGTATGTACCTACATCTCTAGGAGGACTGAATATATATTTGTGTGATTTACTACTCGGGGATGTCTGATCTTGTCTTATGTTAGAGATAGATGTATTAATACATAGATACATTTGTATGTTTGTTTGTAGATATGAATGCATCTGCGCCGCCCGATACTCGGGACTCAACTGTGAGATAGACAATGGACCTCCGTGTGCAGACGGACCTTGCCTCAACCAAGGGAGGTGTGAGGAGAACAAACTGGGAGGATACACTTGTACGTGCACCTCAGGATATTACGGTCAGTGCACACATTTAATATTACATACCATCATTTGTATTTTAGACCATTTTTGGCTGCGCAATTTTTTTAATGCAGGTATTTAAACAAAGCTATAAAAAGTACCGCGCCCGATATTTACAATTGGTAAAAATCAAGTTCAAACGAGAATAAGTTGACATTTGAATCAGTGCCGTGGTCCAGTTACTTCCATGGTTCTCATTTTTGCATGATAATGTTATTGTACAATATTGTTAAACTGTTAGATCGGCAGATGTCGTGAAGAGAAATGTATGGGAGTATTATTCATACAATTTTCATCTTAATCAAGTATAAATCTACCGAGATATGAAGGTCTATAATTGTGTGTCATGTATACGTGACGCTCATCTCTTTTAATACGAATGCCTAATGTATTAGAGAGCGAGATAGACGTATATATTTTGAGTACATCTATGTAAGGTACAAAAGAGAAAGGCAATTGTGGTTTCACTAGATTCATGAATCCAGGCCCACGAGGACAGGCGACCAGAGTACCAGTCAGAACAGGTGAGCCACATGGGCTTGTGACCATGTATGTGGGATTAAGGGGCACCCTTTATGAATCAAGTCACGCTCACCACTAACAATAACCTCGGTGAGTCTGTTAAATAAATTCAGTACAAGTATCTCTATCTCACCTGCTACGGGACTATCTATTATGTAGATGGTGGTGATATAAAATATATATTAATTAATTTGTTTAGAAGATATAACAGTAGGATATAGGTAATAATATATTCAAAATATTAATTTTCAGAATATACCATTTAAAAATTGGATCCAACGCACTTCATATAGTGTCAACTTGTTTTTAGTTGGCTGAGTAGGAATTGTACATACATAATTAGTACATAATTAGTATGTGGAAAGTCAATGATTACTCATGAGTAGGTACAAACAATGAATGTATTTATGGAAAATATAAATAAAATAGTATATAAAAATCTATTTTTTTCCATGAAATGTCACGTGATCTTTTAAATAAGCCGGTGATGTGGTAGGAGAGAACTCGAAGCCCGCACGATGACATCATCCGTCTCTTCATTGGTTGATGAACCGCGACGGTGGTGTCATCTGACATGAGCTGGCACATGGGATTTCCAAGTGCTGGCAACACATGTTGTATGTATGTATGTATGTTTCAGGTAACAATTGCGAGTATGACGTACATAGACTATGTACACACAATCCTTGCCTCAACAACGGAACTTGCAGAGTACAACCAAACACTGACACATACCAATGCAACTGTCCTCCAGGTAATTATTATTACATACTAAACTACATATATTTAATATAGGTTTGTGATTATATCAAATAAATAACATACCTATAGTTTTACCTCCAACTTGTTGATTTTGTATTCAATATGTGTATCATTTTTATAATTTGTAATCAATACGTGTATCATTTTTATAATTTGTAATCAATACATGTATCATTTTTATGATTTTGTATTCAATACGTGTATCATTTTTATAATTTGTAATCAATACATATATCATTTTAATGATTTTGTAATCAATACGTGTATCATTTTTATAATTTGTAATCAATACATGTATCATTTTTATGATTTTGTATTCAATATGTGTATCATTTTTATAATTTGTAATCAATACATGTATCATTTTAATGATTTTGTAATCAATACGTGTATCATTTTTATAATTTGTAATCAATACATGTATCATTTTTATGATTTTGTATTCAATACGTGTATCATTTTTATAATTTGTAATCAATACATATATCATTTTAATGATTTTGTAATCAATACGTGTATCATTTTTATAATTTGTAATCAATACATGTATCATTTTAATGATTTTGTATTCAATACGTGTATCATATTTGATTAAAAGTAAATTAATATAAATGAATATGTTTGTATGTATGTTGCAGGTTTCACTGGTCCCAACTGTGAGACAAACATAGACGACTGTGCATCTGCACCACAGCCCCCGTGTCAGAACGGAGGAATATGTCAAGATTCTAACAACAACTATACCTGCATATGTACCAACACAGGTATGTATATACTTATATCTACTTATTAGAAATATCTACTTATTAGTCGATACAATAAATAAATACTAACATATTGTGTTGTGTTATATCAGGTTACACGGGAAGTAGGTGTGAAATTAACATTAACGAGTGTGAACTGCAGCCGGGGCCGTGTCTCAACAGCGGAGTCTGCTTCGATACGTACGGAAGCTACGTCTGTCACTGTCAACCAGAATATACGGGAAACAACTGTCAATTGGTAATATACATACACACACACACACCTTTCTTATTATTCATATGTCTTAAAATAGGTACTAGCATCATCCATCTCTCTTGCACCCTTTCGTACATCTCAATATTTGAGAGTGTTCCCACCCAATTGTGTCGTCTTACAGATCGGAGCTCCTCGTTGTTGTCCGTGGGCCTCCTCAAGGTCCCATTGGACATGCGGACTTAGCGATCTCGAAGAACAATTACAAAGCCTTCAAACGATTTAGCCATAGATACGGTGCCTTATTATCCGAAGATTCCCACTGACTTGTCTGTTTCCAGAGATCTTGGTCACTTCTCTGATGCACTATATATATGGATCAAGCTGATTGTTCTTTTTGCACCATGGTGCCAAGATGGCTATTCTAGAGGACTCCATGAGCTGTTATTCGTGCCATATTTTTTTTTGTTGTTCATTATAGCGTTCTGCGAAGGGGTCGTTGACAGTCCCTATATGCGGAGCGGGTGGTGGTGGAAGTAGCAAATCTTAATATTACACTTGTATTTTCGATTACCCGACATTTGCGGGAAACCCGTAAACTATAATATTAGAGTGGAAGCTGTTATCTTTGAAAGCCACCACTATTCAAGGTTTATATCTAATCATGCTTTATACTACAAGGTAAGTCTGACAGTCGCTGGCTCTATACTGGTATAAGTTAGTTCATTGTCACCCAGTTGTTGTTAACATATGAACCTATTGTATAAATAAAGTATGTTTATAATAATTGTTACAGTATCTGAACGAGTGTCTCTCTCATCCCTGCCTCAACGGTGGCACGTGCTCCGACCTCCTGGGATCGTACCGCTGCACGTGTCCCCCCGGCGTGGGAGGCCCCAGGTGTTCGCAGCGCACGCGCGGGGCGAGGTGCGCTGACACGGACTGCCCGGCGCACTCCAAGTGCGACGCGCACGCCTGCGTCTGTCAACCACCGTACACAGGTACGTGCATGTCACTTCATTACCTTCTCGGGCAACTACCACGTACCTACTTTTAACACACACACACACACACAATGCCAAGCAAGTTGACATATTACAGAAACTATGGCCCAAATTATAGAATAATTCTCAAGACTGTTCCCGTCTATCTGTTGCCTTCGTTCTCCAGTTTCTAATATTAATTGTGAAAGCATCGGCACCGACACTGTCCATCCATCGAGTACTTGGTCTTCCTGGTCTCCTTCGACCTTGTGGCACAGAAAGTGTGAGGCGTTTTGTGGGGTTGTCGTCGTCCATTCGGATTATGTGACCAGCCCATCTTATCTTGATGGAACTGATCACATCGGGCTCTTCATAGGTCTCGTATAGTTCCCTGTTGCATCGACGACGCCAACCATTATTCTTTTTTATTGGCCCGTAGATCGTTCGAAGGATCCTTCTCTCAAAAGCCGCTATGGATCCTTCAATCACCCAGGTTTCGGAAGCATACGTGAGGACTGGCTTGATAAGTGTTTTATACAGAAGGATCTTTGTGTTTCTCCTAACCAGTTTTGACCTTAGCTGCTTTTGTTGTTTTATTTATAGATCTGCACATTTTGTTCTACACTTTCTCGAATGAGACGGCGTACATATTATACTTTTAATACAAATTTTCGAGTATGATCTCAAGGTGGTCTTGAGATGACACATTTGGAGAACGGTCTTGAGAATTATTCTAAAATTTGGGCCATAGTAATAGAGTAATTTAAAAAAAAATGCCGTAAAAAAGGATATTATTATTATTTTTTTATGGGAATTTAGGCTGAATTTTAAAACTGTGTGACTAGCATTCACAAGAGAAATGTTGATAACACTAATGGTATTTTTTCTATAAACACACTGTTTAACATATTTGAAATTGCGGTGTTTAGGTTTAAATGTCCCCTTAATTAATGTAAAGCCGCGTATCGATTATGCGCTCCTTCCGCGCGCGCCGTGAATGACCGCGCCGACTTTGCGCTCCAAATTTTGAAGGCATCTCAACTGTGCGCTCCTGGCGCGCGCGGCAGTTGTTCCAGTATTTATTCGTTCCTCCATTTTTCTCTTCTGTAAGATGATAAAGCACGGTCATTTTTTTTCTTTAATTCCTCCATAGGCACGCATTTCACTGCTTATTTCCCTCCATGCGTCCGTTCTAAGTGCTTTATTATGGTATGAACGACTTTTGGTATTCCATAATAGTTCTTTGGTACCATATAATTGTATTAGTTTATGGCAACTTTGATTATCCATCTTGGAACGCAATGAACACTAAAGTAGGAAACGTCCGTCTCAACTGGTGCGCGCTCCAAAACTGGGCTTCCTTTGATACGCAGCAAAAAACCGACAGAAGATGGAATGCCCTGTTCCACGTTCGCGCGTTCCGACAAACACTTGTTCGCGCGTTCCAGCTGCGAATTCGATACCGACTTTGCGCGGCTGGAATGCGCGCCAATGTTCGACCTCTTAGAGCGCATAATCGATACCCGGCTTGACACAAAGTTTCCATGGGATGTAGTTCTGCTTGATCGGTGGAATATGTCTTCTTTTTCTTTTACCTCATGACTCTGGATTGAATCAGGAAAAGAATCATTTGAATAATGTCGCATATATTATTTGTAATTCTCAAGTCTCTATAATATATTATATTGTTAAATTCACCCTCAGGGGTCCCTCAAGGATCTCACCTAGGCCCCTTACTCTTTAATATCTACACCTATGATATTTATAAATGTTTTATTTTTTCTCATTATCTTGCATTTGCCGATGGTATGAAAATTTACTTGACTATTAAATCTACAACTGACTGTAATAACCTACAACAAGACCTTAACAGATTATTTGCATACTGTCAATCAAACAAACTTGTACTCAACATAGCTACATTATGTAAGTGTAACAAAATAACTTTTACTCGAAATATTAATAAAATCAACCATACTTACACTTTTAATAGTTCGGGAATAAAGGAAGTAGATCATATCCGTGATTTGGGAGTTATATCAGATTCTAAATTAAATTTCATCCAACATATTAATCATGTAATATCAAAAGCCAACAAAATGCTTGGATTTATAATTAGAATATCAAAACCTTTCAGAAACATTAAAACTTTTTATACACTCTACTCAGCATTTATACGTCCTCAACTCGAATTGTGCACACAGATATGGTCCCCCTTCTATGGCGTCCACATAGCTAGAATCGAGAGAATTTAACGCAATTTTTTTAACTTTTTAAACTACAAATTACGACTTAACTTTGATAGCTATCGTGATTCAATTAAATACCACAAATATGATACCCTAGAATCCAGAAGAACCTTATTCGACCAATCAATGCTTCATAAAATTTTGAACGATGCTATGGACTCGCCTGAGCTTGTCAGTTTTGTGAATATTCGGGTCCCGGGAAGGTCAGTTCGCCAGTCAAACATCTTACATGTTCCACACTGTAGAACTAATTTGCGGATGAATGCTACGATCCCACGCATCTGTCGTAGATTTAATGCATTATTTTCGATGCATGCTGATATTTTTGACTCATCTATTAATCAGTTTCGCCACGAGGTAATGCGTGTAATTTGCGGCAGTGAATAGTGGTTTTGTATTTTTCAACATTATTTCTACATATGTAGGTATATGAGATTTGCTCTCCCTGTCCGTCCTCTCCCTTTCCATATTTCCTGTTCTCACTTTTTATAACAAAATATTATTTTCTTTTTAAATAATTAAGTACCTATGCACCAGTCTGTGTTTTTTGCTTTTTATAATTGCTTGTGGAAACTGTCTTGGCAGTATCTTTATTAAGTACTTGTTCTTATAGTTTGATCTAATGTTTACTGCTGTATGTTTCCCTAATGAAAATAATAATAACTAAAATCAGTGATGACACAATTTCCTACCTCTCATCCTCTCATCCTCTCATCCTTTCTTCCTTTATTTTATTTTATACATCACGTCGTTTTATCATTCTTTATTTCGTTTTTTTTTTTTTCATTAAAATTATTTGTTATTTTTTAAATATGCTTATTCTAACGTTGTTTTTTTTTATTGAAATTGTTTGTTAATTTTAAATGTGCATATTCTTTATTTTGTATTGATGTGGATAGTTTGTAGTACGTACCTACTTACCATTCTATTATGTATGTATGTATGTATGTATGTGAAACAATGTTATTGGGTGTAGGTACAGATTGTTGTATACACTTTATTTATCATGTACATATGTATGTAGGTACTTACTTTTCTTTGTGTACTCCTGTTTTGTTTCCTAATCAAAAATAAAAATAAATATATAGGTGTACCAGGCAACTGTACTCTGATGTCCAATATGGAGTGTCCCAGTAATCTATGTTTGAATGGTGGAACATGTTACTATGACTCTGTCCTTGGTTCTTTCAACTGTTCCTGTCTTCCCGGATATACAGGTCAGTATTACAACTCAACATATCCATATCCAGTCTCCCCTCTCCCGACAAGACTCTTGGCCTTCGTAGACTGTGCGAAAATACTTCTCAAGCCGGTCCACTCACAAAATTGACAGTTTACACAATGTTATATAATACAATGTAACCCACCATATCATAGTATAACTCAAGCTGACGTATCACAACACAACTTAATCTGATGCAACACAATACATCAAGACATATTACAATATAACTTAACCTGATACAATGCAATACATACAATTCAAACTGACGTATTACAACGTAACTTAATCTGATGCAACACAATACATCAAACTGACGTATTACAACGTAACTTAATCTGATGCAACACAATACATCAAACTGACGTATTACAACGTAACTTAATCTGATGCAACACAATACATCAAACTGACGTATTACAACGTAACTTAATCTGATGCAACACAATACATCAAACTGACGTATTACAACGTTACTTGATCTGATGCAACACAATACATCAAACTGACGTATTACAACATAACTTAATCTGATGCAACACAATACATCAAACTGATGTATTACAACATAACTTAATCTGATGCAACACAATACATCAAACTGACATATCACAACATAACTCAACCTGATGCAACACAATACATACAATTTTAACTGATATATTACAAATGAATGTTACTTCAAACAATGTAATACCTAACCTAACCTATACGTAACAAACACACAAACACACACAGAAGTAGGTACATATTATTGGAACAGGACCATATGAGAAATACAGGCCATCATACATGCCATGGCATAGAGCCGGTGACATCATTACATAGAGTATTGTCATTCAGTAGTCGCAGGGTTGGTTGTAGCTATTTTGTACCGTGCCATGGCATATAGTTACATATATTTCTCATATTGGTACTGTGATGGATGATGTAACATGTCTTTATTGGTTGTGGTGGAACCATTCAATAATATTATGTATGTATGTATTACATGTGACTCTCTATATCATATAAAAATAGTATGTCCTTGTTTTACATACATACACAGATTACCTAAGTTAAGCTACGTTGTTTGAGTTAATATTATGTCCCCTTAATGGTCGTGGTGTATGTACTGGTATGTGTGACTGGAACTCACCATAACTGTACCTATTACTGAATATTGAGAGTCTCCTGTAATTACATACCTACATTATGTATGTCATCATTTCATTCATATCATTTTATTATGTGTATAAATAAATGTAGGTAATTTTACTGTTTGTAATTAAACTTATGTACCTAACCTAACCATCTAGTACCTAATATTGTCAATATAATTTTATATACACTAATAAATTTCACACATGACATATGTACATAGTAACTTTATGCACTTATGACCTCCAACACGAGATCTGATCTCAACTGAGGGACAAATAGACCTTACATTATACTCCTGTTTCTAATTATTATTGCCCCCCCTAGACAACGTGTCATTTAGCTCAAGAAAAGATACATTTAATTAAATGACACATTGTCTATCTGATTGTTTAACTAATATTTATATACTCATGTTTTACACTAGATTGTGTAGTTTTCTTTAACATGTTCCATACTTTAATTTAAAACAAGTGCATTTGACATTGTCAGTATGAAAGTAAAGAATGTACCTACATATGGTTTATTTGTGTGTTTTGTACAAATACTATCTTTCTACACTTCTTCATAATATATACTTTATGTGTGTGTGTGTGTGTGGGTGCGGGTGTGTCTCTATGATGTAGGTGTCCAATGTGAGCAGACTTCCAGTGCGCCCCTCTCCATCTCGGATGTGTTCAACGCTGGACAGTTGAGGTGCGCCCACACGCCGTGCGTGCACGCCTCATCATGTCACACATACGTGAGTTCAATCTTTTATTATTATCATCATCATTAGGTATACTCTAACATAAATACAGACAGTTTTATAATAAAAACACAATGGGGTCTCTATATTGATATTGATATAGTAGGTATGAGTATGGGAGATTCAAAACCAACTTGAATAGGTTGAGACTGGCACCTGACTGACTGACTGACTGATACCAAATATTGGATTATTTTATATCATCATAGGATAGGGATTTAGCCATTATCTTCAACTGCACTGTCCATAGTTACCCCACAATGTGCTTGTAATAAATACCCTCAGTGTAATAATAGTTAAATTTTTTTATTTTTCATGTTACCTGCCTGCACGCCTGAAACAAATTACTAATCAACAACAAAATTCACCCGTTGATGACATTACCCAACTGCGCTGAAATTCATCACCGTTTGCATGGACGAATAATATGACACACGCTTAAAATAATATACTCTCAACTATCTGGCAACACTCAATATATATATTACGGCAATAATGCATAATACCAAATACCATCCGAATAAAAAAATATTGACAACAAATAAAATTTGATTTGATTCCACAACCGTATTGCCATTGTCAAAAAATAATATGACAATGAAATTTATACATTGATTTGATTCTACAACCGTATTGCCATTGTCAAAAAATAATATGAAAATGAAATTTATGCATTGATTTGATTCCACAACCGTATTGCCATTGTCAAAAAATAATATGACAATGAAATTTATACATTGATTTGATTCTACAACCGTATTGCCGTTGTCAAAAAATAATATGACAATGAAATTTATACATTGATTTGATTCTACAACCGTATTGCCATTGTCAAAAAATAATATGACAATGAAATTTATACATTTTTTTTCTAATTTTGAAAAAATACACGTATATATTTTTCACAATATTTAAAAAATTGTATTATTATGAACGAAATGAAACTTTTTCAATGTCGAAATATTCTGTGAAATGAATGGTGGGTAATGTTTGTTTGTTTGTTTGTTTGTTTGTTTGTTTGGTGAATATTGGTGTTGTTTGTCAGGTTCACGGATACTATTGTATGTGTGAGGCGGGATGGACAGGAAAGGATTGTGACATATACACAGACGAGTGTCAGTCGGAACCGTGTCTCAATGACGGAGAATGTACTCAGATGATCAATGGCTACAAGTGCCGCTGCAAGTCAGGATATACGGGTAAGTAAGATGAGGATACTTGTGTCATAATAATTACATTATATTATTTATACCGGACATACTTATATTGTCTGTCCAATATTTGTAGAGCTCCACTTTATCTTTGATATGTCAAAATATAGTATGTCCATATGCAATACACCAATGTATCGGGAAAGTTGAGTAATGTAATATGAAATGAAATTATTTATTTCCATTACACATATACAAAACAATAACAAAACTTATCATAAACATAGTATATACAATAATTGTTCTTATTTGGAAATTTACTGCCTCACTGCCACTCAAGTCTGTTCTGAGTAATGTAATATATCATCTATACATCTATGGCCATAGTGTTTTGTATCTTTGGTAATGAAATAGATAGTGCAAGTAACGGTGCATTCTATGCATTTTAAAAGAAACACTTCTGTTTTGCTCTCTGTCATGTTAGCAGTCGTATAAATATATAATCAGTCTTCATCAAAGTGAAGAGTAATGGCCTAAATGTATACACAACAGTATGATAAGAGTTAAGCAATGGCCTAAATGTATACACAACAGTATGAGAAGAGTTAAGTAATGGCCTAAATGTATACACAACAGTATGAGAAGAGTTAAGTAATGGCCTAAATGTATACACAACAGTATGAGAAGAGTTAAGTAATGGCCTAAATGTATACACAACAGTATGAGAAGAGTTAAGTAATGGGCCTAAATGTATACACAACAGTATGATAAGAGTTAAGTAATGGCCTAAATGTATACACAACAGTATGAGAAGAGTTAAGTAATGGGCCTAAATGTATACACAACAGTATGATAAGAGTTAAGTAATGGCCTAAATGTATACACAACAGTATGATAAGAGTTAAGTAATGGCCTAAATGTATACACAACAGTATGAGAAGAGTTAAGTAATGGCCTAAATGTATACACAACAGTATGAGAAGAGTTAAGTAATGGCCTAAATGTATACACAACAGTATGAGAAGAGTTAAGTAATGGCCTAAATGTATACACAACAGTATGAGAAGAGTTAAGTAATGGGCCTAAATGTATACACAACAGTATGATAAGAGTTAAGTAATGGCCTAAATGTATACACAACAGTATGAGAAGAGTTAAGTAATGGGCCTAAATGTATACACAACAGTATGATAAGAGTTAAGTAATGGCCTAAATGTATACACAACAGTATGATAAGAGTTAAGTAATGGCCTAAATGTATACACAACAGTATGAGAAGAGTTAAGTAATGGCCTAAATGTATACACAACAGTATGAGAAGAGTTAAGTAATGGCCTAAATGTATACACAACAGTATGAGAAGAGTTAAGTAATGGCCTAAATGTATACACAACAGTATGAGAAGAGTTAAGTAATGGCCTAAATGTATACACAACAGTATGAGAAGAGTTAAGTAATGGGCCTAAATGTATACACAACAGTATGATAAGAGTTAAGTAATGGCCTAAATGTATACACAACAGTATGATAAGAGTTAAGTAATGGCCTAAATTTATACACAACAGTATGAGAAGAGTTAAGTATTGACTATAGTCGAATATTTTTTTTATTATTGCATATGCGCAAACATTGGATTTTTTTCCCTGTCGGGAGTCAAATATATTTTTTAACAGATTTTTAATTATCTCAATAGAGACGAAGTTGGAATATTTATTGTAGGAGAACCGGGAAATCAAGGCACCTACAGGGCTCGCATAGAAGTCACCCCTGCGCAATTCAGGGGTGACTTCTATGCGAAAAATGCATTGTCACCTCAGATATAAGAAATGTAGCTTTCATTATTTACAAAAAACCAATTCTCTCAATAGATGGCGTTCCAACAAAATAAATAAAAATAATAAGATTGTTGTTCATAATTTCACCAATAGATGGCTGTAGTAAAAATCCCTTATTTTCAAGCGAAAAGAATTTCAGTATTACAATATATAGAACTTTCAAAATTGAATTGATAGGGATCTCATTAAAAGGCATAATTGGTGAACGTTGCGCAAGCGCATAAAGTGATCACGTAAACCAGCCGATGACAGGTCGTAAGCCCTGTAGGAGCCTTGATTTCCCGGTTCTCCTACAATAAATATTCCAACTTCGTCTCTATTGAGATAATTAAAAATCTGTTAAAAAATATTGACTATAGTTTCTAGATTTTGGTTACAATTAATTGATTTTATACATGTTGTACATAATATATTTGTATAATAATAATGCTTTGTGTTAAATAAAACATGCTTGTCTGTCTATCTGTCTGTGACTAACTTCATTGCTTTGACATTAACATACCTAAGTGTTGGTAATCAATTTATATTTTCTATGAGGCACCACCTTAGAATATTGCTCTATCATTGTTTAGAGCCAAGTAATCAAATATAATGAGGTTCACCACCCATTCTTAATGTTGTGTGAGAGACCGGTGTGTGGGGATGGACACACAAAGGTGCTGTGCTTGCATTTACGAGGTGATGAACATTGCTGGTTATGCTGTGATGGTATGAATGTGATATTAATGTGCGTGTGATGTGCGTCGTTCCAGGCAAATCTTGTCAGACTTTGGTGGACCCTTGCGTGGGACGTCCCTGCAAGAACGGAGGCGTCTGCTCGACTCTCCCCGACACCGCGGACTTCATCTGTCAGTGTCCTGCCGGGTTCCAGGGGGAGCGGTGCCAACACAACGTAGATGACTGTCTTCAAGTCACGTGTCCACCTCATCAGGTGAGAGACTCTTCAGAGGCAATAACATAAAACTAACATATTTTTATTATTAAACTCTCGAAGATGGAGTTGAGAACTTGTGTTAGAGAGATGAGCATCAGAGGGGAAATAATAAATATACTAAAATAAAATAGTCTATTAAGAAATAAGTTGCATCATATGTATATTTGTGATAGTGGTGTATTTAATATTAATTTTATATTTCATATTTCCGTATGTATGTATGTTATTACAGAGATGCTATGACGGTGTGGACTCTTACACTTGTCGCTGCCCAGACGGATATGGCGGAGTTAACTGCAGTGAAGTGACCAAGTTCTGTGCCTCCAATCCTTGTGTCAATGGTACCTGCTGGGAGGGAGGTGGAGAGGACTATACATGTGACTGCTTCAAGGGATACACCGGTGAGATAATATTATGTTGTCTAATATACACATATTTAGATATGGCGGAGTTAACTGCAGTGAAGTGACCAAGTTCTGTGCCTCCAATCCTTGTGTCAATGGTACCTGCTGGGAGGGAGGTGGAGAGGACTATACATGTGACTGCTTCAAGGGATACACCGGTGAGATAATATTATGTTGTCTAATATACACATATTTAGATATGGCGGAGTTAACTGCAGTGAAGTGACCAAGTTCTGTGCCTCCAATCCTTGTGTCAATGGTACCTGCTGGGAGGGAGGTGGAGAGGACTATACATGTGACTGCTTCAAGGGATACACCGGTGAGATAATATTATGTTGTCTAATATACACATATTTAGATATGGCGGAGTTAACTGCAGTGAAGTGACCAAGTTCTGTGCCTCCAATCCTTGTGTCAATGGTACCTGCTGGGAGGGAGGTGGAGAGGACTATACATGTGACTGCTTCAAGGGATACACCGGTGAGATAATATTATGTTGTCTAATATACACATATTTAGATATGGCGGAGTTAACTGCAGTGAAGTGACCAAGTTCTGTGCCTCCAATCCTTGTGTCAATGGTACCTGCTGGGAGGGAGGTGGAGAGGACTATACATGTGACTGCTTCAAGGGATACACCGGTGAGATAATATTATGTTGTCTAATATACACATATTTAGATATGGCGGAGTTAACTGCAGTGAAGTGACCAAGTTCTGTGCCTCCAATCCTTGTGTCAATGGTACCTGCTGGGAGGGAGGTGGAGAGGACTATACATGTGACTGCTTCAAGGGATACACCGGTGAGATAATATTATGTTGTCTAATATACACATATTTAGATATGGCGGAGTTAACTGCAGTGAAGTGACCAAGTTCTGTGCCTCCAATCCTTGTGTCAATGGTACCTGCTGGGAGGGAGGTGGAGAGGACTATACATGTGACTGCTTCAAGGGATACACCGGTGAGATAATATTATGTTGTCTAATATACACATATTTAGATATGGCGGAGTTAACTGCAGTGAAGTGACCAAGTTCTGTGCCTCCAATCCTTGTGTCAATGGTACCTGCTGGGAGGGAGGTGGAGAGGACTATACATGTGACTGCTTCAAGGGATACACCGGTGAGATAATATTATGTTGTCTAATATACACATATTTAGATATGGCGGAGTTAACTGCAGTGAAGTGACCAAGTTCTGTGCCTCCAATCCTTGTGTCAATGGTACCTGCTGGGAGGAGGTGGAGAGGACTATACATGTGACTGCTTCAAGGGATACACCGGTGAGATAATATTATGTTGTCTAATATACACATATTTAGATATGCGGAGTTAACTGCAGTGAAGTGACCAAGTTCTGTGCCTCCAATCCTTGTGTCAATGGTACCTGCTGGGAGGGAGGTGGAGAGGACTATACATGTGACTGCTTCAAGGGATACACCGGTGAGATAATATTATGTTGTCTAATATACACATATTTAGATATGGCGGAGTTAACTGCAGTGAAGTGACCAAGTTCTGTGCCTCCAATCCTTGTGTCAATGGTACCTGCTGGGAGGGAGGTGGAGAGGGACTATACATGTGACTGCTTCAAGGGATACACCGGTGAGATAATATTATGTTGTCTAATATACACATATTTAGATATGGCGGAGTTAACTGCAGTGAAGTGACCAAGTTCTGTGCCTCCAATCCTTGTGTCAATGGTACCTGCTGGGAGGGAGGTGGAGAGGACTATACATGTGACTGCTTCAAGGGATACACCGGTGAGATAATATTATGTTGTCTAATATACACATATTTAGATATGGCGGAGTTAACTGCAGTGAAGTGACCAAGTTTCTGTGCCTCCAATCCTTGTGTCAATGGTACCTGCTGGAGGGAGGTGGAGAGGACTATACATGTGACTGCTTCAAGGATACACCGGTGAGATAATATTATGTTGTCTAATATACACATATTTAGATATGGCGGAGTTAACTGCAGTGAAGTGACCAAGTTCTGTGCCTCCAATCCTTGTGTCAATGGTACCTGCTGGGAGGGAGGTGGAGAGGACTATACATGTGACTGCTTCAAGGGATACACCGGTGAGATAATATTATGTTGTCTAATATACACATATTTAGATATGGCGGAGTTAACTGCAGTGAAGTGACCAAGTTCTGTGCCTCCAATCCTTGTGTCAATGGTACCTGCTGGGAGGGAGGTGGAGAGGACTATACATGTGACTGCTTTAAGGGATATACCGGTGAGATAATAATATTATGTTGTCTAATATATACGTACCTACATTATATATCGAGGGAAGGAAACATCTAATGAAAGTGAACACATTGAGATGGTATTATGCACAGCCTTCTAGGTATTTATTGTATTCTCATGCTTTTTCTGCTTATATGTATAATTATATAATACAATTATGTTTCAGGTAAAAAATTGTGACACAGACATTGATGAATGTGCTGTACCTGGCATCTGTCATCAGGGGATATGTGTCAATGAACCAGGGGGCTATCAGTGCTTCTGTACTCCAGGTACATATTATATATACTTCACTCATCACTAATATTACACCAACCTACGACTATTGTCCATCATATTATTATTCCACCCACGACTATTGTCCATCATATTATTATACCACCCACGACTATTATTATTATTATTATTATTAGTTAACAGGCAGGCAGCTATCGCTGATGGGCCTGTATCATGTCCTTATGTTTGTAATGTGCATCCAATCTGTTTTTAAATTGAATTGAGTGTTTCAGCACTCACAACCTTATCCGGTAAACTATTCCAGGCATCCACTACCCTGTTGGTCAGGAAGTGTTTCCTTGGATTCAGGGAAAAGGATGTTTTATTCAGCTTTAAGTGATGGCCCCTCAGTTGTGGATTGTGATTCAACGTAAAAAAAGTTATCCATAACACTACAGTGATAATAGCCATGTAAAATTTTGTATGTCTCAATCATATCCCCACGGTTCCGGCGTTCCTGCAGAGTTGGGATTTTTAAAATTTGCAGCCTTTCTGGGTATTCCAGACCACCCATCCCAATTGGCAGTTTGGTTGCTCGTCTTTGCACTTTCTCAAGCAGTGTAATGTCCTTGATAAAGTAAGGATTCCATATTTGAAACCAATACTCTAGGATCGGCCTCACATAAGTTTTATATATTTCTAGGAAAACTTGTACACTTAGGTGGTGAAATGATTTCTTGATAAGATAAAGAGTAGAGTTGGCTCTCTTAACAATCATTGTGATATGTTCACACCATTTCAAATCCTCCGAGATAGTAATGCCCAAATCCTTTTGTTTCTTGACTGGAGTTATCAGGCTTTCACCCAAGGTGTACTGGATATGTGGGTTGTTCTTTCCCAAT
>OY754989.1:430000-452452 GCA_963576475.1 Molanna angustata | reverse complement strand
GTACCTATAATATTAACTAGGTATGTGATAATTATATTGACGACAAACAGAGATGACACTTTCATAACTAAACATAATATACCTACCTACCTACCTATTATACTTACATAACATACCCAGTTCGTGTACCTATAATATTAACTAGGTATGTTGATAATTATATTGACGACAAACAGAGATGTCACTTTCATAACTAAACATAATATACCTACCTACCTACCTATCTTATACTTACATAACATACCCAGTTCGTGTACCTATAATATTAACTAGGTATGTTGATAATTATATTGACGACAAACAGAGATGACACTTTCATAACTAAACATAATATACCTACCTACCTACCTATTATACTTACATAACATACCCAGTTCGTGTACCTATAATATTAACTAGGTATGTTGATAATTATATTGACGACAAACAGAGATGTCACTTTCATAACTAAACATAATATACCTACCTACCTACCTATTATACTTACATAACATACCCAGTTCGTGTACCTATAATATTAACTAGGTATGTTGATAATTATATTGACGACAAACAGAGATGTCACTTTCATAACTAAACATAATATACCTACCTACCTACCTATTATACTTACATAACATACCCAGTTCGTGTACCTATAATATTAACTAGGTATGTTGATAATTATATTGACGACAAACAGAGATGTCACTTTCATAACTAAACATAATATACCTACCTACCTACCTATTATACTTACATAACATACCCAGTTCGTGTACCTATAATATTAACTAGGTATGTTGATAATTATATTGACGACAAACAGAGATGTCACTTTCATAACTAAACATAATATACCTACCTACCTACCTATTATACTTACATAACATACCCAGTTCGTGTACCTATAATATTAACTAGGTATGTTGATAATTATATTGACGACAAACAGAGATGTCACTTTCATAACTAAACATAATATACCTACCTACCTACCTATTATACTTACATAACATACCCAGTTCGTGGTACCTATAATATTAACTAGGTATGTTGATAATTATATTGACGACAAACAGAGATGTCACTTTCATAACTAAACATAATATACCTACCTACCTACCTATTATATTACATAACATACCCAGTTCGTGTACCTATAATATTAACTAGGTATGTTGATAATTATATTGACGACAAACAGAGATGTCACTTTCATAACTAAACATAATACCTACCTACCTACCTATTATACTTACATAACATACCCAGTTCGTGTACCTATAATATTAACTAGGTATGTTGATAATTATATTGACGACAAACAGAGATGACACTTTCATAACTAAACATAATATACCTACCTACCTACCTATTATACTTACATAACATACCCAGTTCGTGTACCTATAATATTAACTAGGTATGTTGATAATTATATTGACGACAAACAGAGATGTCACTTTCATAACTAAACATAATATACCTACCTACCTACCTATTATACTTACATAACATACCCAGTTCGTGTACCTATAATATTAACTAGGTATGTTGATAATTATATTGACGACAAACAGAGATGACACTTTCATAACTAAACATAATATACCTACCTACCTACCTATTATACTTACATAACATACCCAGTTCGTGTACCTATAATATTAACTAGGTATGTTGATAATTATATTGACGACAAACAGAGATGTCACTTTCATAACTAAACATAATATACCTACCTACCTACCTATTATACTTACATAACATACCCAGTTCGTGTACCTATAATATTAACTAGGTATGTTGATAATTATATTGACGACAAACAGAGATGTCACTTTCATAACTAAACATAATATACCTACCTACCTACCTATTATACTTACATAACATACCCAGTTCGTGTACCTATAATATTAACTAGGTATGTTGATAATTATATTGACGACAAACAGAGATGTCACTTTCATAACTAAACATAATATACCTACCTACCTACCTATTATACTTACATAACATACCCAGTTCGTGTACCTATAATATTAACTAGGTATGTTGATAATTATATTGACGACAAACAGAGATGTCACTTTCATAACTAAACATAATATACCTACCTACCTACCTATTATACTTACATAACATACCCAGTTCGTGTACCTATAATATTAACTAGGTATGTTGATAATTATATTGACGACAAACAGAGATGTCACTTTCATAACTAAACATAATATACCTACCTACCTACCTATTATACTTACATAACATACCCAGTTCGTGTACCTATAATATTAACTAGGTATGTTGATAATTATATTGACGACAAACAGAGATGTCACTTTCATAACTAAACATAATATACCTACCTACCTACCTATTATACTTACATAACATACCCAGTTCGTGTACCTATAATATTAACTAGGTATGTTGATAATTATATTGACGACAAACAGAGATGTCACTTTCATAACTAAACATAATATACCTACCTACCTACCTATTATACTTACATAACATACCCAGTTCGTGTACCTATAATATTAACTAGGTATGTTGATAATTATATTGACGACAAACAGAGATGTCACTTTCATAACTAAACATAATATACCTACCTACCTACCTATTATACTTACATAACATACCCAGTTCGTGTACCTATAATATTAACTAGGTATGTTGATAATTATATTGACGACAAACAGAGATGTCACTTTCATAACTAAACATAATATACCTACCTACCTACCTATTATACTTACATAACATACCCAGTTCGTGTACCTATAATATTAACTAGGTATGTTGATAATTATATTGACGACAAACAGAGATGACACTTTCATAACTAAACATAATATACCTACCTACCTACCTATTATACTTACATAACATACCCAGTTCGTGTACCTATAATATTAACTAGGTATGTTGATAATTATATTGACGACAAACAGAGATGACACTTTCATAACTAAACATAATATACCTACCTACCTACCTATTATACTTACATAACATACCCAGTTCGTGTACCTATAATATTAACTAGGTATGTTGATAATTATATTGACGACAAACAGAGATGTCACTTTCATAACTAAACATAATATACCTACCTACCTACCTATTATACTTACATAACATACCCAGTTCGTGTACCTATAATATTAACTAGGTATGTTGATAATTATATTGACGACAAACAGAGATGACACTTTCATAACTAAACATAATATACCTACCTACCTACCTATTATACTTACATAACATACCCAGTTCGTGTACCTATAATATTAACTAGGTATGTTGATAATTATATTGACGACAAACAGAGATGACACTTTCATAACTAAACATAATATACCTACCTACCTACCTATTATACTTACATAACATACCCAGTTCGTGTACCTATAATATTAACTAGGTATGTTGATAATTATATTGACGACAAACAGAGATGACACTTTCATAACTAAACATAATATACCTACCTACCTACCTATTATACTTACATAACATACCCAGTTCGTGTACCTATAATATTAACTAGGTATGTTGATAATTATATTGACGACAAACAGAGATGACACTTTCATAACTAAACATAATATACCTACCTACCTACCTATTATACTTACATAACATACCCAGTTCGTGTACCTATAATATTAACTAGGTATGTTGATAATTATATTGACGACAAACAGAGATGACACTTTCATAACTAAACATAATATACCTACCTACCTACCTATTATACTTACATAACATACCCAGTTCGTGTACCTATAATATTAACTAGGTATGTTGATAATTATATTGACGACAAACAGAGATGACACTTTCATAACTAAACATAATATACCTACCTACCTACCTATTATACTTACATAACATACCCAGTTCGTGTACCTATAATATTAACTAGGTATGTTGATAATTATATTGACGACAAACAGAGATGACACTTTCATAACTAAACATAATATACCTACCTACCTACCTATTATACTTACATAACATACCCAGTTCGTGTACCTATAATATTAACTAGGTATGTTGATAATTATATTGACGACAAACAGAGATGACACTTTCATAACTAAACATAATATACCTACCTACCTACCTATTATACTTACATAACATACCCAGTTCGTGTACCTATAATATTAACTAGGTATGTTGATAATTATATTGACGACAAACAGAGATGACACTTTCATAACTAAACATAATATACCTACCTACCTACCTATTATACTTACATAACATACCCAGTTCGTGTACCTATAATATTAACTAGGTATGTTGATAATTATATTGACGACAAACAGAGATGACACTTTCATAACTAAACATAATATACCTACCTACCTACCTATTATACTTACATAACATACCCAGTTCGTGTACCTATAATATTAACTAGGTATGTTGATAATTATATTGACGACAAACAGAGATGACACTTTCATAACTAAACATAATATACCTACCTACCTACCTATTATACTTACATAACATACCCAGTTCGTGTACCTATAATATTAACTAGGTATGTTGATAATTATATTGACGACAAACAGAGATGACACTTTCATAACTAAACATAATATACCTACCTACCTACCTATTATACTTACATAACATACCCAGTTCGTGTACCTATAATATTAACTAGGTATGTTGATAATTATATTGACGACAAACAGAGATGACACTTTCATAACTAAACATAATATACCTACCTACCTACCTATTATACTTACATAACATACCCAGTTCGTGTACCTATAATATTAACTAGGTATGTTGATAATTATATTGACGACAAACAGAGATGACACTTTCATAACTAAACATAATATACCTACCTACCTACCTATTATACTTACATAACATACCCAGTTCGTGTACCTATAATATTAACTAGGTATGTTGATAATTATATTGACGACAAACAGAGATGACACTTTCATAACTAAACATAATATACCTACCTACCTACCTATTATACTTACATAACATACCCAGTTCGTGTACCTATAATATTAACTAGGTATGTTGATAATTATATTGACGACAAACAGAGATGACACTTTCATAACTAAACATAATATACCTACCTACCTACCTATTATACTTACATAACATACCCAGTTCGTGTACCTATAATATTAACTAGGTATGTTGATAATTATATTGACGACAAACAGAGATGACACTTTCATAACTAAACATAATATACCTACCTACCTACCTATTATACTTACATAACATACCCAGTTCGTGTACCTATAATATTAACTAGGTATGTTGATAATTATATTGACGACAAACAGAGATGACACTTTCATAACTAAACATAATATACCTACCTACCTACCTATTATACTTACATAACATACCCAGTTCGTGTACCTATAATATTAACTAGGTATGTTGATAATTATATTGACGACAAACAGAGATGACACTTTCATAACTAAACATAATATACCTACCTACCTACCTATTATACTTACATAACATACCCAGTTCGTGTACCTATAATATTAACTAGGTATGTTGATAATTATATTGACGACAAACAGAGATGACACTTTCATAACTAAACATAATATACCTACCTACCTACCTATTATACTTACATAACATACCCAGTTCGTGTACCTATAATATTAACTAGGTATGTTGATAATTATATTGACGACAAACAGAGATGACACTTTCATAACTAAACATAATATACCTACCTACCTACCTATTATACTTACATAACATACCCAGTTCGTGTACCTATAATATTAACTAGGTATGTTGATAATTATATTGACGACAAACAGAGATGACACTTTCATAACTAAACATAATATACCTACCTACCTACCTATTATACTTACATAACATACCCAGTTCGTGTACCTATAATATTAACTAGGTATGTTGATAATTATATTGACGACAAACAGAGATGACACTTTCATAACTAAACATAATATACCTACCTACCTACCTATTATACTTACATAACATACCCAGTTCGTGTACCTATAATATTAACTAGGTATGTTGATAATTATATTGACGACAAACAGAGATGACACTTTCATAACTAAACATAATATACCTACCTACCTACCTATTATACTTACATAACATACCCAGTTCGTGTACCTATAATATTACCTATGTTGATAATCCAACTGTCGATTCGTTCATGAGAATTCAATTCTCTGAATGAATCGACATTATTAAGCCAAGATGTGTGTACGAAGGAACATTTTGTATGGCGTAGTGGACTTTTTGCATGCTAATAACACCAACTAGAGGCCTCGCAGCATATATTTATTTATTTATTTATTTAATATTGCTTCTCGGGCAACTAACAGGTACTATGTCAAATATTAATTTAACATGCACCCAATAACAAGTTACCACATTCTGGAGTCTTACGATATTAATCGTCTCACAGATCCAGACTGAAAACACAATTAAAAACTGTGTCTCCACCGGGAATCGAACCCGGGACCTTTGGCTCAGCAGTCAGAGTTCTTACCAACTGAGCCACGAAGGCCGACAAATATGTTCCCATACATGAATTTACTCAGAATTCGGAGTAGAACATTTTATGTGAGTTTTTTGTGTGTTTGTGTGTGTCCCTTATAACTTTTGATCCGCTCAATTTACAGAGCCCAAATTTTCAGAATATATAAACAGTTATAGGCCTACAAAACTTTTATACTCAGAAATGTTAATTTTTGTTTCAGTCAGGGGTTATCAACTTTTGATTTTTTGGTTTATTTTTCCATATATCTCAGAAACAATAAAAGCTAGAACGCTGAAAATTGGTATAAATATAGAAAAATACAAAATCTCAAATAAGTTTTTTCAAAAAAATTCCAGGGTTTCTCAAACATTTTTTATTAAGAAAAATATTTTTTTTATTATAAATTTATGAGTTTAACTGCCTATATTTCCAAATATTTTAAAAATATCGAAAAAAGCCGAAACACCCCAACCAGATAATTTAATTTTCTATAAAAAATATAAATATTGTAGAACTAAATCTAATATTTTTTTAACAAATTTTATAAAAATTGGATTTAGTGACGACATCGCTTCATACAATTTGTATGGCAGTCGCCCACACACAATATCTAAGAAGACTTAATAGTTTGATACTTAATCTCCAAACATACATACATACCATCATGCTGTTTTCATATTCCGGGTAGGAAAACAGGACTGACCTCCATACTGTCCTATCTTGACATAAATACCAACATGTGTTAAAATTTTCAATAATTTGGATTTATTGGTATATAGTTTGGTACATATTCTTCAACTATACATACTATCGCTATCGACAGTTGGATCACATGTGTTACATGCAACTAGTAGATAGAAGGAATTTGATATAGTCTATAATCGATAAAGTAAAATAAACACGCCGTACATAGCATACACACAAATACATTGTGATGAAACTTTCAGAATACAATAGCATGCATGATACTAGTAAAAAATAGACTTAAATCCGCTTGGGGTAGTGAGGAGTGACAAATAACTCAGCAGTTCCCTATGCTTTGCTTGACACATAATAAATAATACGACATGATGGCACGTATTTAATGTACCTATCTTTCATTCGTTCAATATGACCGAACTGTCACGATTTGATTGCTGGTCGATGATCCGATACTCGCGGGTCAATGTGGCGGTAGCTTCCGGGAGGCATGATCGCGAAGTGTACCTAATAAGGAACTTCAATAAAGTACCTACTCTCATTGGTGGGACTGTATGTACAACTTACTGTACTAAAATCATTTGAATATGGAATCTTTTTATTATTGCATATGCGCAAACATTGGATTGCTATCCCTGTCGGGAGTCAAAGATATTTTTTACAAAAAAAAAAACAATTCTCTCAATAGATTGCGTTACAACAAAAATAAATAAAAATAATAAGAATGTTGTTCATAATTTCACACATAGATGGCTGTAGTAAAAATCCTTATTTCCTCAAGCGAAAAGAATTTCAGTATTACAATATATAGAACTTTCAAAAAATTGAATTGATAGGGATCTCATATTAAAAAGGCATAATTGGTGAACGTTGCGCAAGCGCATAAAGTGATGGTGTAAACCAGTCGATGACAGGTAGTAAGCCCCGTAGGTGCCTTGATTTTCCGGTTCTCCTACAGTAAAATATTCCAACTTCGTCTCTATTGAGATAATTAAAAATCTGTTAAATAATATAATTGAATATAATAATTTTGTGTAATTTTTCTTTTTCTGTTTTTATGTAGACTTTTGGACATGTTTTAAGAAGTTTATTTATTTATTTATTTATTTATTTATTTATTAACTTCAATACTTGGTGAAGGTATATGTAATCTGCTCTGCAATGATGCTCCCGGATTTGATTACTGTCGGAAGTACAATATATAGTATTATGTATGTATGTAGGGTGTCACGAAATATACATACATACATACATACATACATTTATATAGTACACCTACCGAATATATTATTTATACATATATTTATTTATTTATGTTAAATTTAGACAAAAAACAGCGTTAAGACATACATAGTACAATACAATAGTAATATCAAGTATTAAGGCCTATTACATTTTGTCGTTGTGATTAATATAAAATAATAAAATATTATCATAGGTTGGTTGGTTGGTTGGTTGGTACATATTATGTAGGTAAGGTAAGAGAGCAACATTTTAACTTTACAATTATTCATAACATAATATTCAACTAAAAGGAAATGAAAAGAAAAGAAAAAAGAGAATTTAATAAAGTCAAGGTTTCCTATACATGTCATACTAAACGAGCATTGATCTTCTTTTGTATTTAAGAGGGCTTCTGTTGAGTATTTAAGAGGGTGACTGCTGCCAACGTACCTATTTTTTTCAATTTGATATACCATCATTATTACAAAACGAATCATTTTGATAAAAAATAACCTAGTTAGTTTGGATATTAATAAAGAAAAATATACCTTAACTTTTTGATTATGTTCTGTATATATTCTTGTAGAAAAATAATAAGCATACACCGGTTTTTTGACATTTATCTTAAATTTCTGAAAAAAACTATAAGGTATAGAGCATTATATTTATTTATAAATTAAAGAAGATCAAAATATCTGGAAAAATACGATGTAACGTTGCATTAATGCATCAGATTAAGTTAATAAACCAAAAAAACTTATATTTCACAATGGCGCTGAATGGAAAATAAATGTTTTTTAGGTTTATTTACTAAACCTGAAGCATTAATGCAACGTCACATCATATTTTTCTACATATTTTTGTCTTCTTTAATTTAAAAAAATATATGTTGAACTACGCCTTATATTTTATTAAAAATATAAGATAAACGTTGAAAATGGGGGTATGCCATTATTTTTCTACAAGAATTTATACAGAACATTATCAAAAAGTAAAGATACATTTTTCTTTATTAATACCCAAACTATTTAAATATTATTTGTTTTCAAAACGATTTGATAAGAAATAATGATGGTATATCAGATTTTAAAATAGGTACGTTGGCAGCAGTCCGCTCCTCTTAAATGTTGTGGAACTGAGGTGGAATATGTCAAAATCTTGAAATCTGTTATAGGGGCGGAGCCTCTAGTGATATATTAAAACCGCCCAATGCACTATGAAGTTACACTTTAGTTATCGCATACATTGAAAAAGGTTTATACGTGATTTAAATTATCGGAAATCGCAAATTTGTTGATTTTTTGCATTTTAAGAACAAACCCTAGTTGAAATGAAAAAACTTTATCGGTCATTCACTTTTATTTTATGCACTCTTTAAGCATATAAAAGATTTATTTCTCTACGACACATAGTTATGGAGTAATTAAAAAAAATGCTGTAAAAAAGGATATTTTTTAATAATTATTTTACGGAAATTTAGGCTGAATTTTACAATTGTGTGACGAACATTCACTCGAGAAATGTTGAAAAGACTTATACTATTTTTTCTAGAAACAAACTGTTTAAAATATTTGAGGGATTTGATTTGAAATTGAGGTGTTTAGGCTTATATGGCACCTTAAGTGCTTTAGCAGTCCATAATAGCATCTATTTGCCGCGGCATGTCTTGCCCTTATTTCCGCACTGGTGTTGTCCGCTGTAACAAGAGATCCCAGGTATGTGAATGATTCAACGGCTTCTAGCTGATGGGTTCCCACTGATTGATTCGTTTCTTACGGTGATGCTATTCAGTGATGCTTTTCTTGTTGCCATGTATTTTGTCTTTGAAGCATTGATCTTTAGACCCATGTTATTGGCTGCAGACTCAAGTCTCAAGAAGTTATCCTTCATGCAAAGCAACGCTAGCTATAATATCGATATCGTCTGCATATGCAAAAGTAATTGACTCGACTTTCTGAAAATTGTTCCTGTTGTCTCTATGTCTGAGTCTCTAACAGCTTTTTCCAGGACAATATTAAACAACAAGCATGCCAATGCATCGCCTTGTCGGAACCCTCTATATGTTGTGAACTGTTCCGAGGTGGTATACTGTATTTTTACACTGTAGTATGGTCATTCCGACAAGGCGCACAAGTTTAGGGGGGAGAAAAAGCTTTAGTAGATATCATTATATAGGACATGGTATTAATTATTTTTAATCGAAAAAATAATAAACAGATAGACTTTAAAATTTATATTATCTGTATTTGATGTAAAGTGAAGGTATGTTTAGTTAGTCAGTCAGTCAGTCAGTCAGTGTAGTGATAATCAGTGCGTGAACTGGTCATCATCCTCCCACAAATATCTCATTACCTATACACCAATATATACCTACCTACCTATCTATCTATGTACCTATATACTAGGTGCATGTAACACATGAGATACAACTGTCTATGGCGATAGTATTATAGATAGTTGAAGAATACGTACCAAACTATGTATACATAAACACTAATTAATAATTAACATATTTTGTTATCTATATAAAACATGTACTTAGGTATGTATGTATGTCAGGATAAGATAAGTAGGTATGGAGGTCAGTCTGTTTTACCTACCCAGAATACGAAAACAACTATTGAGTCCCCGTAGATATTGTGTATTGAGTACTGCCATACAAATTGTATGAAGCAATGTCGTCACTAAATTCAATTTTTATAAAAATTGTTATAAAAAGTTTGAGATGTACAAATACAATATTAATATTTTTTATAGAAAATTAAATTATCTAGTTGTGGTGTTTCGGCTTTTTTCGATATTTTTAAAAACTTTGGAAATATATGTAGTTAAACAAATTGGTTACGCAAAGTTGGGTAAACACGCATATACACACACACACACACCTTTCCTATCCTATCCTAGTTTACCTCGGCCTAAAAACAACCTACCTACATACCTGCCAGCTATATGCAAAAAAGTATTGTTGCATATAAATTTTCTCATTCTATCAACTGTCATCTTGACTAACACACCGCACCGCACCGCTCTTAAAATTATATCTTCAAAATCCGCTGAAATTAATTAACTTGTGAATTACTAGTGAAGTGTCAAAGTTTTCATACGCTGTGAATGTGGTGAAAAGATTATTCAGAACCAGCACAATAAATATCGAGGCAAGGTAACTCCCTATACCTTCATCTTTTCCACCATATTCCTTGGTCCTTCGTCCCGTATATCTTGTATTTTCCCGCATTCCTTGTTCCTCTGTCCCGCATATCTTGAATTTTCACGCATTACTTATCAAATTTATACATTTTTATACAAAATTAACATTATACATACGCTATTTACATTACATATTTCATACATACCCGCATTGATTGTAGTACCTAAGTACTTAATCAAATTCTTGTTTCATTAATTTTATTGTTGTTTAATCAATAATGGCTTCTTTAAAAATATTGGAAGCTAAACGGCTAAGTTTATTTGCAATTATTCAGAAAGCTTATGACTTGTCGAAATCATTAAATACCGCTGAAGAAAAAACTAATTTTCTTATCCGCATACAATCGATAGATAAAATTCGTTCTGAATTTTGTCAAGTTGTAGAAGAATTAAATTTGGGAAAAATAGCTGTAAATCCAGAATATGTTCCGTCTTTTCAATCTATTGAAGCCCTTGACGAATTATACTGTAACATCAAGCATATTGAACAATCTTTAAAAACTAAAGTTGACTATGTTCCTCCAATTATTAAATCATTTGAAAAAGACTCTCAAGTACTTTCTCTAAAGGACTGAAAACAGTTTTGTTTCGTAGAGCAATATAATATCTATCTAAATAACAGCGCCCTTGGAATGATCTTGAATCATTAAACGGCGCTATACAAATTATTATTATTATTATTATTAAAGAACACACAAATTGCCAATATTGGAACTTGTTAGTTTTAATGGTGATCCAACGAAATGGCCATTATTTTATCAAAATTTCAAAGATCTAATACACGACAATATTAATTTGTCGAATGGTGAAAAAATACAATATTTAGTGTCAAAATTGACAGGTACCGCTTTAAGTGTTATTTCTGGGATACTTCCTGTCGCATCTAATTATGATATTATATGGGATAGGCTTGTTGATCGATTCCAGGATTCACGAATTTTAGCTACGCATTATTTAGAAAAAATAATCAATTTTAAACCCTTAACACCATCAAGTTCAAAGAATTTGGATTATTTCATAGAAAATTTTTGCTCTTCATTTGAAGCTTTAAAATTATTAGATATTTCTGATTTAACTGATTTCATCATAACGCACATTGCTCTTCTTAAGTTAGATAGAGAGACGTTAAATTTATTTGAGCAACATATTAGAAATGAAAAAATTCCAAACTTTAAATTATTACAATCTTTTCTGAGAGAGCAAAGCAAAATTCTCTCTAGAACGCAGGTTATATTCCACAAAAGTGCACCAAATGATCGACGAAAAAATAATAATAATTCACATTCATTTGTTATAAATAATACGCCAATGGATATCACAAAATGTTTTTTGTGTGAATGTAATAAACATCCATTGTATTCATGTAAAAAATTCTTACAGTTGGATGTATTCACAAGATTCAAAATAATCAACAAAAGATCACTATGTAAAAATTGTTTTGGTACTCATTTAACAAAAAATTGTAAATCGGAAAAAAATTGCTTTTATTGTAATAAAAGGCATCATTCATTGATTCATTTTCCTTCTTCACCAACATGTGATGATGAAGATAATCAAAATAAAGATAATTATCATTCAAAACAGGTTCCTAGCGCAGCTGATATTGTTAAAAACGATGATAATATTACCTCATTCGTCAATTCTGACCGCAATACGAGCACTTCGGTGAATAATATCGGTCGACGACATTTGGATCAACCATATGAACCTAAATGTCAAATCGACAATTGTTTGTTGATCAATAATGTAAACTGTTATCATGTAATACCAACCGCTATAGTATATATTAATGGAATTAAAAAAAATACCATCCGCACATTAATAGATACAGGATCAAATGCAAATTTTATAACGGAAAAGATATGTAAAAAATTTAATATAAACATTACGTACGAAAATGCTTTTGTGTACGGTATTGGGTCTGCTGTAAAACCAATATTAGGATATGCTATATTTACAATTTATTCAAGATATGATACAAGATTCTTTTACGATATTAAGGCTTCGGTTGTCGAAACTATTACTAATGATTTGCCTACGTCAGCCTTAGAAATGACAGATTGTTTTAAGAATTTGCCGCTAGCTGATAATAATTTTAATCTTCCTGCTAGTATCGATTGCATAATCGGAGCTGGTTTATTCCCGCATTTACTTTTACCTGGGAAATTAACGCATAAAGAAACTCGTATGATCGCCTTACAGACTACTCTTGGTTATTTGATCATGGGCGAAACGCAAATAGATAACTTCTCATCATGTCAATTTCAACGCACGTTACACGCAATTGATGATTCTAATTCAAAAAATAAGTTAGATGAAATGATTCAAAACTTTTGGAAACTAGAATCTGTACCATCACGTCAGTATTTAGGTCCTGACGAGCAACTTTGTGAACAAATTTTTGAGAAAACAGTCTTGCGAGACAACGAGGGTAGATATACTGTATCATTACCTTTTCGTGAAAGTCCCACAGTTTTGGGTCATTCAATAAAAAACGCTAAACATAGGTTGCTTTCATTGGAAAAGAAGTTGCAATCAAATTTAGATTTACAATATGGTTATAATGCCACTATTCAAGAATACATTGACAAAGGTTTTTTGAAAAAAGTTACAGATACACAAACTTCAGATTGTGTTTATTATATACCACATAGAGCTGTATATCGGCCTGATAAAGATACTACTAAAATTAGAATAGTTTTAGACGCCAGTTGCAAAACTTCCTCTAGAAAAAGTCTCAATGATATATTGCATTGTGGACCTAATTTGCAAACAAATATTTTTGATTTACTTATAAATCTACGCCTGTACTCGGTAGTTATTTCTGCTGACATAAAAAAAATGTATTTTCAATTGAAAATGAATCCAGATCATAAACGTTTTCAAAGGATACTTTTTAGATTTAATAACTCAGATCCTATTGACATTTATGAATTTCAACGCGTTTCTTTTGGGCTTAAATGTTCCCCTTTTTTAGCAATGAAAGTCATTCGCAAACTCTTAATAGATGAAGGCGATAAACTGCCTGAAACCACACAACTTGCTATGAAATATTTTTATATGGATGATTTTCTTTATTCAGTCAATTCACCTGAGGAAGCTTTACAAATTTATTCTCATTTAGTTCACTTATTTTCCTCTGGAGGTTTCTGTCTAAATAAGTGGATTTCCAACTCGGTACAATTTTTAAAGCACATTCCAGATAATCTACGTGTTAACCAACACATTACTTTTAATTCAGATTTTGACGATAAAACCAAAATTATAGGTTTGTCTTGGAGTCCCACCTCTGATTGTTTCACTTTTAAAATCAAACCTCTCTCTTTAGATACGTTAGTATGTACGAAAAGATTAATTCTTTCTAATATGGCATCATTATATGATCCTCTAGGTCTCCTTGCTCCAGTTATCATCGGTTTGAAACTTCTAGTGCAAGAGTGTTGGAAAAGAGAATTGTCTTGGGATGAACGGGTTCCTCAGGATATAAATAAGATTTGGTTGAAATTTCAGAGTGAACTCGAAAACTTATCAAATTTAAATATACCAAGACATATAGGTATAGTAAATAATTCATTCATCAATTTGCTTGGTTTCTCAGATGCTAGTGAACGTGCCTATGGGGCGGTTATATATATCCGCATTGGTTCACTTGAATCTAACGCCTCAAATGTATCACTACTATGTGCCAAGTCAAAAATGTCCCCACTTAAAAAGGTATCTTTAGCACGTTTAGAGTTATGTGCCGCACACCTTCTTGCATTATTAATGAAATCTGTTCTCTCAACTATTGAGATTAGATGTAAGATTGACAAAATGTTTGCATTTTCTGATTCAACTATTGTACTTTCATGGATACATTCCTCACCGCATAGATGGCAAACCTTCGTTGCCATTCGCACCGCAATTATTCAAGAAATTATTTCTGAAGAAAATTGGTTTCATGTTCCTGGAACTGAAAATCCAAGCGATATTGTATCCCGCTCCGTTACTCCTAATGAATTTTTGAAAACCTCTTATTGGTTTAATGGTCCAGCCTGGATCTCATTGCCACAGAGTCAATGGCCTGTGACTAATTTTAAAAAGGAAAATGCCTATCAGAGTATACCTGAATCTAAAACTGTAGCTCTCATACAAATTAAGACTCAATCTGAGCCTCACTTTATTTATTTAATCGCTAACAGGATCTCTAAATGGAGTAAATTATTAAACATACTTGTTTACGTTCTTCGTTTTACAAGAAAACTTAATACGTCTGGAATGATTACGGTCTCAGACTTAGTAACTGCTGAAAATCATGTAATTAAATGCATTCAGAATAACCATTTTTCTCAAGATATACATTCTCTTGAACATAATAAATTGAGTAGTCCTGTATTACGCAAACTTTTACCATTTTTAAATAATAATATCCTTAGAGTTGGTGGTCGAATTCAAAATTCATCATCAATGTATGAAACGAAACATCCAATTTTATTGCCTTCTAAAGATCGTATTGTTCAGTTACTTATTGAATATTATCATTATTTACATTATCATACAGGCCCTGCATTATTGTTAGCATTATTACGACAGAAGTACTGGATTTTATCTGGTCGTAGTTTGGTTCGTAAGATTGTTCATTCTTGCAACATTTGTTTTAAAAACAAACCAAAAGGAACCTTCCCGTTAATGGGCAATTTACCCGATTTTCGAGTAAATGAAATAAAATGTTTCGCAAAATGTGGAGTAGATTACATGGGTCCAGTGTTTGTAACTCTGGCAAAGAGAAGAGGCGTTAAAAAGCAAAAGGCATATGTTTGTTTATTTGTTTGCCTAGCAACAAAAGCTTTATATATAGAATTAGTTTCAGATCTCTCATCTGAAATGTTCTTAGCTGCATTTAAACGTTTTATAGCCAGAAGAGGACCTGTCACTCTCATTGTAAGTGACGGTGGAAGAAATTTTGTTAGAGCTCGTAAAATTTTAAATGAATTATATAAGTTTGTTTGTTCCGATGAATATAATAAAGCAATACTTCATGAATTGACGCCTAGAAAAATAGAATTTCGAATAAATTCTCCGTATTCTCCTCATATGGGTGGTATATGGGAAAGCAATATTAAGTGTATTAAAACACATTTATTTAAAGTCATAGGCTCACAAGTATTAACTTACGAGGAAATGAATACCGTATTGATTCAAATAGAGGCTTTATTGAACTCTAGACCGCTTTGTGTATTAAGCAATGATCCTTTAGATCCTGCCGCATTAACCCCTGCGCATTTTTTAAATTTAACTCCGCTAAATTACCTACCCGCTTACAACGTTGATGATATTTCAATAACCCGCATTCAACGATATGAGTTGATCGATAAATTAGTACAGTCATTTTGGAAACGATGGCATGTAGAATATCTCACCTCTTTACAAATGCGTGAAAAGTGGAATACGTACACAAAACCCATTACACCTGGCCAAATAGTTATTATTAGAGAGGAAAATCTCCCTAAATTATCTTGGCCACTTGGCATAGTCAAGGAAATATATCCGGGAAAAGACAACGTCATTCGAGTTGTAAAAGTTCAAACCCGGAATGGTACATATTTAAGACCAGCTATTCGATTATGTCCGTTACCTTCCCAATAATCAAAATGTTTTTAATTTAATATTTCTTTTTATTTTTTAAGTTAGTTTACGTTTATTTGAATTTTTCACTCTATTGTTTAAATTTGTATTCTTCTTTTACCATCCGGTGAGTCATATGTTTTTTGAATTTTTTGTTGGAGTAATACTCCAAGGCCGGGAGTTATAGTTACGCAAAGTTGGGTACACACGCATATACACACACACACCTTTCCTATCCTATCCTAGTTTACCTCGGCCTAAAAACAACCTACCTACATACCTGCCAGCTATATGCAAAAAAGTATTGTTGCATATAAATTTTCTCATTCTATCAACTGTCATCTTGACTAACACACCGCACCGCACCGCTCTTAAAATTATATCTTCAAAATCCGCTGAAATTAATTAACTTGTGAATTACTAGTGAAGTGTCAAAGTTTTCATACGCTGTGAATGTGGTGAAAAGATTATTCAGAACCAGCACAATAAATATCGAGGCAAGGTAACTCCCTATACCTTCATCTTTTCCACCACAAATAAATTCTTAGCTAAAAATGTTTGAGAAATTCTGAATTCAAAATTCTGAGTAAGAAGTTTTGTAGGCCGGTAACTATCTATATATTCTGAAATTTTGGGCCCTGTGAATTGAGCGGAGCAAAAGTTATAAGGGGGGGAGGGGCATAGACACACACACACACACAAAATGTTATACTTTAAATTTCTGCGTACATATTGCCTAGTATTACCTCAGAACAGGCTTTGCCTAGTGAGGTAATAAATTCCATTTATATATTTCATGAACAATGTTTTATATTATATTATTTATTGTATTTTAAAAATGAATAAATAAAAAAATAAAAAATCTGAATTCATCCATATATATATATACATATATATATATATATATATATATATATATATATATATATATATATATATATATATATATATATATATATATATATATATATATATATATATATATATATATATATATATATATATATATATATATATATATATATATATATATATATATATATATATATATATATATATATATATATATATATATATATATATATATATATATATATATATATATATATATATATATATATATATATATATATATATATATATATATATATATATATATATATATATATATATATATATATATATATATATATATATATATATATATATATATATATATATATGTTAAATCTAAGGTTTTCGCGAGTACAAAATATGTTATTATTAAGTATTTTGGGGATAACCCGCGTCAAATTCTGATTCCCGAGAGAATCAGTCGTCTGCCGACGTTTCGTCTTCAGACATTTTCAATAGGCGCCTTGTTAATAAATTTCCGTCGCGAGGGATAGTGCGCGCACGTCCGTTCGCGTCGGAAGCTTACCACCAAGTGAAAGTTTGAAAGGAAGCCATGTCAGTTGTTAGTGGAGGGGTGGGTTTCCCCAATGACGTCATTATTGCGTTTTGTTTGGCTTCTAGTGACTCGAGTACTTAACGGTATATTGTTTACAGGTGGATTATCAGTTTTCGGCTTACTAAGAATTTTACTAATGTTTTTAATGTGACTATTGTTTGAAATATCGGTAGTTGGGTTAATTTGATTATTATGGTTTTTCAAAATATTGTTTTCAAGTACACTTGTCCATGCGGTCGGGATTCGAATGCTATCGTCCCTGCTATTCATTATACTGTTGCTTCTTCTATATATTTCTATTGCTTCCCTGTAAATTCTAAATGTTTCATTGTTGATATTCGCGACTACTTTTGAATTTTCAAAGTCTATGGAGTGATTTTCGGTCAATGAGTGATTTACTAGAGATGAAGTTAATTTCCGGTTTTTAATATCTACGCGATGTTCAGAGACGCGTGCCGAGATTCTGCGATTTGTCCTGCCTATGTAAGTTTTTGTGCAATCACTCGCAAATCGCAGAATCTCGGCACGCGTCTCTGAACATCGCGTAGATATTAAAAACCGGAAATTAACTTCATCTCTAGTAAATCACTCATTGACCGAAAATCACTCCATAGACTTTGAAAATTCAAAAGTAGTCGCGAATATCAACAATGAAACATTTAGAATTTACAGGGAAGCAATAGAAATATATAGAAGAAGCAACAGTATAATGAATAGCAGGGACGATAGCATTCGAATCCCGACCGCATGGACAAGTGTACTTGAAAACAATATTTTGAAAAACCATAATAATCAAATTAACCCAACTACCGATATTTCAAACAATAGTCACATTAAAAACATTAGTAAAATTCTTAGTAAGCCGAAAACTGATAATCCACCTGTAAACAATATACCGTTAAGTACTCGAGTCACTAGAAGCCAAACAAAACGCAATAATGACGTCATTGGGGAAACCCACCCCTCCACTAACAACTGACATGGCTTCCTTTCAAACTTTCACTTGGTGGTAAGCTTCCGACGCGAACGGACGTGCGCGCACTATCCCTCGCGACGGAAATTTATTAACAAGGCGCCTATTGAAAATGTCTGATGTGATTCAGACGAAACGTCGGCAGACGACTGATTCTCTCGGGAATCAGAATTTGACGCGGGTTATCCCCAAAATACTTAATAATAACATATATATATATATATATATATATATATATATATATATATATATATATATATATATATATATATATATATATATATATATATATATATATATATATATATATATATATATATATATATATATATATATATATATATATATATATATATATATATATATATATATATATATATATATATATATATATATATATATATATTATAATATTTTTATCTCGGTTTTCCCGTGTCAGTAGGTCTTGACTAAGACCATTTGTCTTCCGACGTTTCGCCTGAATATCACCAGGCATTTTCAAGGACTTAACGAAAAGCACGCGCGCGACACACGTCTACTCACACTGAAAGCTCACCGTCAAGTGTGAGTAGACGTGTGTCGCGCGCGTGCTTTTCGTTAAGTCCTTGAAAATGCCTGGTGATATTCAGGCGAAACGTCGGAAGACAAATGGTCTTAGTCAAGACCTACTGACACGGGAAAACCGAGATAAAAATATTATAACATATTTCACCCGTGAAAACATCAAATATAACAAATATATCTATATATATATATATATATATATATATATATATATATATATATATATATATATATATATATATATATATATATATATATATATATATATATATATATATATATATATATATATATATATATATATATATATATATATATATATATATATATATATATATATATATATATATATATATATATATATATATATATATATATATATATATATATATATATATATATATATATATATATATATATATATATATATATATATATATATATATATATATATATATAACTAGAACATAATTATATGCTACGATCCAGTGGCGTGCGAGGGGTCCTTCAGCTGGTTCTGCCCAAAAAAAATACATCCTCTGTTTAGTCAACCTCCATAATATCTTTTCACCTTATATTTTTTCTTTGACTCCTGTTTTGTACTATGCACATAGCACCAATTACACGCATTGCGTAAAGGTAGGAGCAAATAATCAAAATTGCATAATATTATGAATATTTCAATTCTATTAATAAATATTTTAAATGCAGCCCTTTAATAACTAACAGTTTTTTTAATAACTAACTGTAAATACATATCATGAACTAAAATTAACATATCAAATATTGAAAACATATCATGAATGTTAGTTAAAATATTCAGAGACATCTATGAAGTATCTTTCCAACCATTATCACAACAAATTTACTAGCAGCAGTAAATGTTTCCATCCATTATTTTATTTATCGTCCATTAGTTTTTATTCATAGATGTGATATACCTATTACTCATATTTAAACAAAGGTTCTTTTTCTTATATTTTAATAATATTTATGAATTCCTTACAAATTGTACATACATTATTTTTTGAAATTTCTTACATATTTTACAAAACGTTTATTTAAAATATAATCTTTACTTGGTGTTTTTACAATGAAATCGTATTTTTAAACTGCTTTGAATTAGGTACGTGGCAAATGCATAATACTAATAATATTTTAAATATTTTTTGAAATTTAATTATAAACAATTATTATCACTCTCCTTATTATTTCCAGTCATTTAAAAGATAAACGATCTATTCGTAGTATGATTCGAATCAAAACAATTCAATATATATTTATATTAGCGCCAAAATCTTGGCGTAACATACAATAATCTAACGGTCGTTGATGTAAAAATGTACCATGTTGAACCAAACCATCTGAATATTTTTACACCCATACATACAAACTGTTGAAGAAGCTTCATACATGCCCAGCATAAATCTTACCTTAAAAAATACACAGATACTCAAACACAAACAAACAAACTTTGTTCCTTTAGTCATGTGTATTGTATGCTCAAATATATCGGGCATACTGCAATGAATATTAACGACAAAAGTAAAAAGAAATTCATAATTTGTCGCGAAATAAATCGTGAACCATATATGTGTTCTGACATTTTAGCTACTGTTATCAAAACTGTCAATGTTTCTTCCTTGGAAGCAATGTTGCATACGTCAGTGTTGCAACAGACGAAAATAATTACAGGGAAATTGAACCTACAAAGGACAATTATTCAAATTTTAAGAAATTCATATCTCCGTTAATATTTGCGCTAGAAAAAAAATAAAAACTGTCTTATGATTCGTTATACGCCCTACAACTCGTTGATATATTAAAAATATCGTACAAGATTATTAATTTATTTTTTTTGGATTTTGAGTCATGCCAGGCATATAGGCATGTATGGCTTGCACGCCACTGCAGTACGATCAGTTGGTGTTTTTGGCATGTCCACTACACCATACAAAATGTTCCTTCATACACACGTCTTGGTTTAAAACTGTCGATTTGTCGATTGGAGAATTAAATAACGAATCGACAGATGTATTAAATAGTAGGTAGATAATATTTAGAACGTATAACAATTCACCTTAAGATAATGAATTATTACTATTGCCATCTAACTTAACTTAACTTCATTATTAATACAGCAGCTCGACTGTGGAATGATCTTTCGAATTCTGTGTATCC